>VMDO01014360.1:0-28750 GCA_007922755.1 Pedetes capensis | reverse complement strand
GCGTCTGGCACTGTATTTTCATTTTCATTTGACTCTAAGAATTTGTTTATTTCAGAGCCAGGCGCGGTGGTGCATGACTGTAATCCCAGCAGCTTGGGAGGCAGAGGCAGGAGGATCGCAAGTTTGACACCAGAGGCAGTCTGCATAACTTAGTGAGACCCTGTCTCAAAAAAAGTAAAAAAATGGGCTGGGGGCGCAGCTCAGTGCTCCAGCACTTGCAAAGCATGCAAGTGTGAGGCCCTGAGGTCAACCCCCAGTACTGAAAAAAAAAAAAGAATTTGTTTATTCCCATTGAAGAAAGAAATTGCAGAGGACACTAAAAAATGGAAGGACCTTCCCTGCTCTTGGATAGGGAGAATCAATATAGTAAAAATGGTTATCCTACCCAAAGCAATCTATAGATTTAATGCAATACTCATTAAAATTCCAATGACAGACTTTACAGAAATAGAAAAAATGATCCAAAAATTCATATGGAGTCACAAAAGATCATGGATAGCCAAAATGCTCTTAAGCTGCAAAACTAGTGCAGGTGGAATCACAATCCCTGACTTTAATCTATACTACAGGGAAGTGGTAGCAAAAACAGTTTGATACTGGCACAAAAATAGGCCTGAAGACCAGTGCAACAGAATAGAAGATGGAGAAATAGCTCAACACATTTATAGCCACCTGATTTTCAACAACGGAGCAAAGCAAGTAAATTGGAAAAAAGATAGCCTTTTCAATAAATGGTGCTGGGAAACATGGATATCTGCTTGCAGAAAAATGAAAACTGACCCACACCTCTCAATATGCCCAACAGTTAACTCAAAATGGATAGAAGATCTCAACATAAAACCAGAAACTTTAAAGTTAATAGAAGATAGGATAGGCAATATGCTCCAACATATAGGCATAGGAAAGTATTTCCTTAATGGGACTCCAATTGCTCAAGAAACTGCAACAAGAATAGATAAATGGGATTACATGAAATTAAAAAGCTTCTGTACAGCAAAGGAAACAATGAACAGAGTCAAGGAAATCCCCACTTAATGGGGAAAAAATCTTCACATCCTATACATTGGACAGAGATCTAATTACCAGAATTTATAACAAACTCAAGCAAAAAATACCCAAGAAAACAAATAACCCAAAACTCAAATGGGCAAAGGAAGTGAACAGACAGTTCTCAAACAAAGAGATCCATAAAGCCATGAAACACATGAAAAAATGCTCAATATCCCTAGCTACTAGGGAAATGCAAATTAAAACAACTCTGAGATTACACCTTACACCAGTAAGGATGGCCAAAATCAATAAAACAAATAACAACAAATGCTGGAGAGGTTGTGGAGAAAAGGGAACCCTCTTACACTGCTGGTGGAGCTGTAAATTAGTCCAGCCACTTTGGAAATCAATATGGAGGTATCTTTAAAAACTAAAAATAGATCTACTGTATGACCCAGCTATAACACTATTCGGATCTACCCAAAGGAAAATGAGTCATCATACCACAGAGACACCTGTATCTCCATGTTCAATGCAGCACTTTTCACAATAGCAAGGACATGGAATCAACCAAAGTGCCCATCAACAGAAGAATGGATAAAAAAACTATGGTACATACACACAATGGAATACTACTCAGCACTCAAAAAAAAAAAAAAAAAAAAAAAAAAAAAAAAAAAAAAAAAAAAAAAAAAGAAAGAAAGAAAGAAAGAAAGAAAGAAAGAAAGAATGCCATTTGCAGCAAAATGGATGGAATTGGAGAAAATCATTTTAAGTGAATGAACACAAGCCCCAAAAGAGAAATACCACATGTTCTCACTCATATGTGGGAGCTGAATCAAAATTAGAAGGAGGAAAAAGTCCTATACAGAAATTGGAACATAATGAAAAGCTAAAGTCCAATTTAGCAGAGAAGAGACAATTTATGGAGCACAAAAGAAGGACGGAGGGATCTAGCAAAAGGAAGAAATCCTGGGAGAAGAAAGCAGGGAGAGGAGGAACAGGGAGGAATGAGGAGAGAGAGGGTGACCTCAGAGTAAACAGCCCAACTTTAACAGTTCAGGAAATAATTATAATAATACCAATAATACCAAAGAATGGTAATAATACAAATGGGCTAGAAAATTCATGTAATATTACTGACAATGTAAAAAGATAGATCACTACAGAAAAGTTTTGACCTTAAACATAATTGGGATCCAAGGATATACAGAAAAATATTCCCACATAAAGGCATGCAAATGGAAGAGAGGCCTTCAGTGGGGTTAAATGGGAATTTATCTGTGCAATGTACAATGAAACACATATATGGAAATGTCACAGTGAAATGCATGTCAGAATGAAACACATTAAGTTGTACATTAAAAATTTCCAATAAAAAAGAATTTTTAAATTTCCTGTCTGATTTCTTCATGTACCCATTGATCATTTAAGAGTGTATTGTTCAATCTCCATCTATACAGTTTCTGTAATTCCTCTTGATGTTGATTTCTAGTTTTGTTCGATTATGGTTTGGTAAGATACACAAAATTATTTTGATTTTTCTGTATTTGTTAAGACTTGATTTATGGCTTAAAATGTGATTTATTTTAGAGTAAGTTCCATGGGCTACTGAGAAGAATGTGTATTCTGTAGCTCTTGAGTAGAATATTCTGTATGTCTATTAAGTCTACTTGACCTATTGTGTTATTTCTGAAGTTTCTTTGCTGCTTTTTGTCGGTATTTTCTATCTATTGATGAGAGTGGGGTATTGAAGTCACTCACTATTATTGTATCTGGATCTATTTGTCCCTGTAAGTCCAATAGTTTTTTTTATTGAAATTGGGCACATCAATGTTCAGTGCATACATACTTACAATCATTATACCTTCTTAATCATTGTTCCCTTTATTAATATGTAGTGACCTTCTTTGCCTCCTCAGACTAGTTTTAACTTCAAGTCTACTTTGTCTGATAAAAGGATGGCTTGTTATTTTTAGGTGCTGTCCAGTTGGGTCCAACTCATAGTGACCCTGTGTAGAACAGAAGGAAACACTCCTTGACACTATACCATGCCCAGCACCATGTCAGTGCTTCTCTGCTATTCAATGGGTTTTCAATGGCTGATTGTTTTGGGAGTGGGCTGCTGGGTCTCTCTCCCATTTTTGCAGAGCTGGGGATTGATTTCAGGGCCTCAGAGAGCACATAGCAGCACTCTATTTTGGTAAACCCCGGCCCATAAGGATGGATATTCCTCCTTTTTTTTGACTTCTACTTGCTTAGTATATCAATTCCCTTCCTTTCATTTCCAGTCTGTGGTTGTCCCTGTCAGTTAGATGTATTTCTTGCAGAGAACACATTGTTGGATCTTGGTTTTTAATCTAGTCTATTAATCTATGTCTTTTAATTGGACTGTTAAATCCATTTATATTTAGGGTTATTATTGAGAAGGGTTTGCTGGTTCTTGTAATTATGTTGGGCACTTTCCTGGTTGGTTCGTGTACTATTAGTTCTTTTCTTTGTCCCTTATTTATCTTCAGGGTTTGCTGTTTAAGTTAGATCTGACTGATACTTTCCTAGTTCTCTTAGTTTGTCTGTTCCTCCAATGAAGTTTATTGTTTCCTGTACTCTGAAGGTGGAGACTGCTTTTCTTCTTCCCCATGTGCCATGTATGTAGGATTGCTTTATGCATCTTTTGCAGTGCTAGCTTGGTGGTCATGTATTGCTTTAGTGTGTGTTTATCTTGGAATGTCTTTATTTCTCCATCAATTTTAAACAATAACTTTGATGGATATAATAATCTTGGATGGCAATTATTTACTTTCAGGGCTTGAACTGTATCATTTCATCTTATCCTAGATTTTAAGGCTTGTGCTGAGAGAGCTGATGTAATTCTGATGGATTGTCCTTTGTAATTGAGTTAGTGTTTTTCTCTTGCAGGTTTTAATATCATTTCTTTGTTTTATAATCCTGTCATTTTAATTAATATGTCGTGTCTTTTTGGTGTTCTAAATGCCTCTTATGGTTGGATGTTAACTTCTTTCCCCAGATTTGGGAAATTTCCTGCTATAATTTCACTGACTAAGTTTTCCATGCCTTTAGTTTTTTATCTCAGCTCCTTCTTCTGCCTCATGGATTCTTAGGTTTAGTCTCTTGATCATGTTCCAGTTCTTGAAAATTGTGGTTATGTTCTTTTATTTTTTTTCTTTGTTGACATCTGAATGTAGTATTTGCTAAGGCTGTCTTCCATCCCTGATATTTTGTCTTCTGCTTCATCTAATCTACTGGTGATGATTTACACTGTCTTTTTAAATTTGGTTTATTGAATTCCTTATTTCTAACATTTCTGCTTTTTTCAAAATCTCAATTTCATTGCTGAATTTCTCATCCATTTTGCTGATTTTCTCTTCAACATTTGTGACTTTATGACCTAGGTCCTGTATTGATTTCCTTAGTTCATTCATTTGCTTGTTTGTGTCCCATTTGAAGTCATTGATTGTTTTTATAAGTTGAATTTTAAATTCTTTGTCTGACATTTTAACTGTTTCAGTGTCTTTGGGTAAAGAATCATGGTCTTTTGGGGGAGATACATTGCCTTTCCTTTTCATGTTTCTTGTATCTCTGATTTGTGATTTGTGATTTGTGCATCTGTTGGAGTGGATATCATGTCCTGTTTTATTTGGGGGTCTTCTTAGTAATGGGCTTTCTCTTGAGATCACAATTTCCAGTGCCACTCCCAGAGAGGAAGACAAAGCACTATAATAGGTACAATACTTGACCAAACCAGGTTCAAAAATACTCTTAAAATCACCTAATGCCAACTGCTGTACCAGCAATGCTCATAGAACAAATAATGGCAATAATACAGAGTAAGCTTTGAAGTAACAAAATATTTACATTGAAGTTATAGATAATATTTGCCTGAAGTAAGGAGGGCAGAAAGAAGGGAGACAGAAGGATACCTCAAGGGTGAAGTAAAGTAAATGAAAAAGAAGATCTAGAAAGGAAAAGGGCTAAAGGTGAAATAAATTGCACAATAAAGAAAAAGATATGTAAACAGAATTAGGTAAACATAATCAGAGGAGTAAACAGTAAGCCTAAAAGATTTAACGTATAGTAAATAGAAAAAGAGAGATGCACAGGCAGAAAAAGATTTTAAAAACTGAAAAAGAAAAATGACAAAAATGACATTCGAAAAAAGGGAAATGAGGAAATTAAAATTAATAATGAAAGGAGGGAAGAATAGAAAAAAGGAAAGAAAGGAAAAAAAAAAAGAACCATGTTGAGGAACATTTGGGAGCCCTGGAGGAGAGTGCCTGGGTTGAACTCTACCTAACTCAGGTAAAGGCCTAAAACATTCCCAAGCCTTACTTTGCTCCTGCCCCTCCCACCTATGATCACCCACTCTGGGAGATGATGTTGAAGATCCTAGAGAGAACCCCAGGGAGGGTTTGGCCTGTCTGGCCTGTTTGGCCCACCTGGAGGACCAACATCTATCCTCCAGGGCCAGTGACCCTTGTCCTCTATCCTGGTCATTTGCCCCCATTAAACCCTATGGGGCAAGAGGGTGAACAGTGACCTTTGTCCCACATCCTGGTCCTTCACTCCTACCCTTCCCATGGAGTGATCAAAAATGGTCACTGACCAGTCCAGCTTGGATGCAGTCATCACCGTCCTGATTGGCCATTCCAAGCCTCCAGATTGGTCAGTAAGTGTGGGGCCGGTTCAGCCTGGATGTTTGGATGGGAGGTGCAGCCACGCACATAAATAACAATACTATTATCTTGAGACCCTCCGGTGCAGGGGTGCAGACTCCTACGGCCCTTGGGAACACTGGCAAAGGGGAGAAAGGAAAAGCCTTGGGCACTTTTGCCTTACAGGGACAAACTCAGCTCTTCATTGCCTCTCCACCCTTACAAGGGCCAAAAGGAATCCAAACAAGTGTATACAGCTGTAACAAGCGATAACAGCTCTAGTTGCTGCCTTGCGGCTCTTCTGCCTCCAGTGCTGGGACCAGAGACTGTCCTCAGCTTTGGCCTCAAGGCACTTGGCCAACAGGCTTTCCTCAGCTTGCTTGAAGATCTTAGATTGCACCGTCTGGTTGTCTGTGGTCAGGAGAGAGTTCTCATCTTGTTTGCCATGGGTAGAGAGATGTTGCTTCTATCGATGATCCGAAGAGAAAGAGAGAGAAAGAGAAAGAGAGAGTGAGAGAGAGCTGCTGCATTACAGCTACTTTTATAGGAGGCTCGGCCAATCACATTTGAGTCCTTCGTCTGTTTAGTGTCCAATCAGAATGGGGTATTTACAAAGGGTTTTGTACTTTCAGCTTTCCAAACATGAGACTAAATCCTCAAAAGCCATTTTTCTCATTTTGAGGTTTCTGCCAAATTCTTCCCATTTTTTCCCTACAAGTAAGGGACACACCCTGATTGGCCTGCCCTGCACCCAACCCACCAACCAGAAGTGCATCCCAGTTTCACGTACCTTGCATAACTGCCCCACCTGTCAGTTTCCTGCATGAGTCCCACCCTGATTGGCCACACCTCCCTTGTTCATTACCCCAGAGCATATATAAGCTGCTCACCCCATCAACTGTCACTCTTCATGTCTTTGCCACTTCACCTGACCACCTTGACCAATGAATCCCATTCCTGGCCTACTCCCAAGACCAGCATCTCCTGAGATATTCAGCTACAAGCAAGACTTCATGTCAAGCTCAGGGCCCCCGAAGAGGCGAAGACTCCAAGCAAGTCACGAAGCCTCTCCAATTCCCCCCAGTCTGAGGTGTAGGAGAGAGAGAAGATGAACTGCGAGAGGCAACTGCAGACCTGATGTGGGACTTTACCATCAAGCGCTGTTGCCCAGCTGCCTACTTTCCATCTCAGGTGCAGAGCAATAAACCTTTGCTATTTATTTGTAAAGAAGGCTCCCGAGTCCTTCTTTGGTGCCACTGGCTCCTATACAAATTCCGTGGGTCCGCAGACACCCTAGTGTTGGGAAGCTCTGGTACCCCAGCTCGGCCAGAGCCAAACTCCAACAGAACCATACACCACCTTGCTTCCCTGTAACCCCAGCGTCTCTGGGTGCTGAAGCAGGAGGATCTTGAGACCCAGGCCAGCAGTAGCATGTACAATTCAATGTGATCCCCTCTTCAGGAAAAATAAGAAAAAAACTGGAGGTACTACACAGCGGTACAGCACTTACCCAATGCAAAGCCCTGAGTTCAATCCCCCAGCATAGCAGGAAGAAAAGGAGAAGAAGAAGAAGGGGGAGGAGGAGGCCTGGAGGGCTTGTTTCTGTGTCCTCTAATATTGGAGTCTGTCAGGTGGAGGTGGTGGTCTGTTGAGGATGGAGTCTTTTTATCTGACTATGGCTCCAAGTTGACAATCTCTGTAGTTCCCCTCAGGATCTAGAGTCTTCTCCTCTTCCCAGTAGATGAGGCAGGTGCCTGAGTAACTTTCCCAAGCTTCTTTCTGCCTGAACCTCTCAGCAGCATCAGTGTCCCATCTTCCCCCTCACTGTAGCTGCCTGCTGCAGCTGTGTAGCATACTGGAGTTGAGGCAAGTCACCCCCAGGCCCTCCATGGCTGATAGTTCTTTGTTTTGAGGCCCCAGGGGTATCTCAGTCTCATATAATAGATTTCCTCTTAAGATGGCAATGGGTCACAACCCTGTAAGACATGGATCATGAGAAAAAGGGTCACTTCTCCAATGCTGAACCCCCCAGTCCAGAAGAGGCACTGTCTCACCAAGTCCCCAGAAGAGTTCAAGGGCTTCAAGGACTACGGCCTTGTCCTGTGGGACTTCCAGTCTGATGGCCAGGGCTATCTGGATTACCTCTTTGAATGAAGGCTCTGTTTCCCCTCCCTCATGAATAGTCACAGCTTGGGATGTGTCCTGACCAGTCCTTCTCTGTTCAGCTTTGTTCTGCAGCTGGAGACCATCTCACAATCTCCTCTGTGGTTTCTGCTCTTCCCCAGACCTTCTTTCTTTGGAAGAGTCCATTCTTTCTTCTCATAACTTCTTTGTCTTACTACATCACATGGAGGCTGCCTTTAATCCACCATCTTAAACCAGAAGTCTCCATATTCATAAATATTTATATGTAAACATCAGTATGCACACACAAAAACCACATTTGTGCATGCTTATAGCAACTCTATTCATAATTGCTGAAACTTGAAAGCAACCAAGATGTCCTTTGATGATTTAGTTGATTTAGTAGGTAAATGAATAAATAAGTGTTGGTATACTCAGAAAATGGAATATTCTTCAGCACTGAAACAAAATGAACTACCAAACCATGGAAGGACACTGAGGGGCTTTAAATGCATATTCCTAAGTGAAAGAATCCAATCTGAAAAGGCTACATAGATTCTGGAAAAGGCAAAACTGTAGGGGCTCGGTGCAGGCCCAGCTGAGGACAGAGCCTTGTCCTAACACCAGATGGGTCTTGGGAACCCTCAGGATTGGGATGTTGGAATGGCTGGAGGTGCCAAAGAAGGACCTCTGGAGACCTTCTATTAAAAAACAGGAAAGGGAACATTTATTATGTTGCTCCCTCAGGGAGGGACAACTAGCAATCAGTCCTTTGCAAGTGGCAGCTCAAGGACGGCAGAATAGAATGCTGCTGCCTTAGTGGTGTTATAGCTAGCAAGGCTACAGCTCAGATGGTATCTGGAAGCAGCTGGAGGTCGGCTGGTCTTGAATCTCGCAGCTCACCTTCTCTACCCTCCTCCTTCCCAAGGTTGGGAGGAATCAGAGGGCGCTTTGTGCCTTGCTAGTAGCTTTTGGCGCTTTGGGGCCACTGGGCTTGACTTGCCAGCTTGAATGAAGTCTGCCTCAGGATTGGGGAGCACTGAATCAAGGTGATAGGGTCTGGACAGCATGTAGAGAACAGTGAAGGGTGAAGGTGGGGTCCAGGAGCCTGCTTATATAGGCTTCTGGAAGGGGGTGTGTATGGGGAGCAGCCAATCAGGGTGCATTCCCTGACAGGTATGATAGTTTACCTGTCATACCTGTCATACCTGCCAGATGGGACAGTTATTCAACTTGATCTATTTTGGGGTGTATATTGGATTGGTAGGTAAGGTGTGGAGGGGTCCAATAATCCATATTCCTTTAGGAGCCAATCAGGAGGTTTGGGGTGACCAATCGGGGTAGAGGTGGTTAGGACAAGGTCTTGCTGGTCAGGGGCATCTTTGGTCACTCAATGGGAGTGGGGATAAAGGAGTGACTAGAATGTGGCCTGGGGTCACCCAGAGGTCAGTCCCTCAGGCTGGTCAGAGAGACCCTAATTAGGTTGTGGTTTATTTTTTAGTTTTTTTTTTTTTTTTATTTTAGGAAATCCCCAGCATAAAACAATGCTGACAGAAAAAAAAAAGATTAGTAGTTGGCAGGGGTTAGAAAGCAGGGAGTGATGAATAGGTGGAATATGGAAGATTTTTAGGGTAATGAAACTATTTTGTACGATACCAAAATGGAAGATACATGTCATTATACATTTTTTCAATTCCATAGAATATTCAACACCAAGAGTGAACGTTTACTTAGAAATAACAACAACCAAGCTGGGCTCTGTGGCACATGGCTGTCATCCCAGTGACTTGGGTGGCAGAGGCGGGAAGATAGCAAATTTGAGGCCAGAGGCAGCCTGGGTAATTTAGTGAGACCTTAGCTCAAATAAATTTAAAAAATGGGTTGGGGGTGCAGCCTAGTTGTATAGAGCACTTGCAAAGTGTCAGGGTTCAGCTAAGTCCCCACAGAGGTCAGAGCCTTGCCCTGACACCAAGTCGGTATGGGGTTCCACTGGACCAGGTTGGTATAGTGGCCGGAGGTGCCAAAGAAGGACCTCGTGAGACCTTCTGCAGGAAACAGGAGAGGGAAGTTTATTGGGTTACTCCCCAAGTGGGGTGCAACCAGCAAACAGCCCCTGTCAAGTGCTTAAGTGCTAGCTCAAGTGCTAGTTTTCACTGGTGGAACAGTTCAGCCTTAAAGGCACAGCTACAAGCAGTTGGTGTTCCACTGGGCTGGAGGTCAGGGGGTCTTGACGCTTGCAGCTCGCCTTCTCTGCTTCCCTCCTTCCCAAGGATGGGAGGAATTGGGGTGCTCTTTGTGGCTTGCTTGTAGCCTTTGGTGCTTCGGGGCCCCTGGTCTTGATGTGTAGGCTTGCTTGAAGATCTTCCACTGGATCAGAGAGCGCTGGATCAAGGTGGTGGGGTCCAGGCAGCAGTTGAGGGATGGAGAACAGTAGTGGGGTGAAGGGGGTCCGGGAGCCCTGCTTATATAGGGTCCTGGAGGGGGGCATGTACTGGGGTTAGCTAATCAGGGCACATTCCTGACAGGTACAGCAGATGAACTGTCATACCTGCCAGGTAGGGGCAGTTATTTAACTGAGATGCTAGGGGTAGCCAATCAAAATTGAGGTGGTTGAGGCTGGTCAGGCTGGTCAGGGCCATCTTTGCTCACTTGATGGGAGGTGGATGAAGGAGTGAGTAAGTGAGTAGAATGTAGCCTGAGTGTTAGCCCCTCATGCTGGTTAGAGGGACCCTATGTATGGGGTGGGCTGGGATTTAGCTCAGTTGGTAGAGTGCCACTCTGCAGTCTCTGAGGTCCCGAGTTCGGTTCCCAGCACCACAAAAATGGGAGAAGGAGGTGGCAATCCACTCCCAAGGCAATCCTGAAACAATCAGCCATTGAAAACCCTATAAGGGTTGCTATGAGTTGGACAGGAAGGCACCTAGCAACAACAACAATGTATGGGGTGCTTTAAAAATCCCCAACAGCAAAGTATGTGCAATGCCCTGGGTTCCCCTCCCAAGTACAACAAAAAAAAAAAAAGAAAGAAAGGAAGGAAGGAAGGAAGGAAGGAAGGAAGAAAGGAGGGAAGGAAGGAAAGAAAAGAAAAAAGAAAAATAGCAACAACGTCGAGCAGGGAAGAGGGATCAAACTCTATCAATGGTATGAACTGTGGCCTCAACCAATCATTCCTTGGACACAACCACAGCTTGGTTGCATGGACTGGATTAAGGCTTGTAAAGTTCATACATAACACAAGGCAGGGCCATGACTTTTATTATATTGGGTGACAAAGATACAATGAGTCATTTCTAGATTTAGCCCTTTTTTATTACCTAAACAGCAAAAACAGGAAAAAACACCCTAAGGTACTAGCTCCCTGTGATCCTTGTCCTCCTGGCTGGCCAGTAGGTTGTCAGTATGGCTTTCCCATAAAAAGGATGACAGAAGCAAAACAGGCCGGAGTGTGAGTTGTGGGACACTCATTTGGAGAAGTCCTCCAGATGCTACCTCTAGGGTGTCTTCATATTCTGCAGCTTTCTATTCTTGTTGTTGTTGTTGTTAGGTGCCGTCGAGTCAGTATCCAACTCATAGTGACCCTCATAGGGTTTTCAATGGCTTTTCTATTCTTAAGAGTATATATTTATATAATTTCTAAGTTATATTGGGCTGAGATTTAGCTCAGTTGGTAGAGCACTGCTCTGCAGTCTCTGAGGTCCCAAGTTCAATTCCCAGCACCACAAAAATGGGAGAAGGACCTGGCAATCCACTCCCAAGGCAATCCCGAAATAGTCAGCCATTGAAAACCCTATGAGGGTCGCTATGATTCGGATACCGACTCAACGGCACCTAACAACAACAACAAAGTTATATAAAGGTTACATTTTATAGACTCACTTTTTTTCTTATAAGTTTATAATTATATATTATATATAAAAGCAGCTTTGTTGGGGCAAGGCAGAAAGCTCCATTTCTGTTTGGAGCCTAGGAGGCCATAAGAAACTGGCTCCTGCCAGTCTTCCCAGGGAGAAAGGGCAGTGAGTAGGCGATGACCTTGTCATAGCTCCTTACAAGCCTTCTGTGCGCTTGTGTTCCAGGAGGATCACAAGGCATTCTGCCAAAGCCCAGATAGGCTGTGATCCAAATCTTTGCCTACATGGCCATGCGAAAGGCAGCTAGGGTAACCTAATGAAGCCATTTCCCTAAAAGCCTATTTCTATATTGACAATAGGTAGTAACAGTAGCAGTAGGAGCCTTGGAAAAAAGGAAGGACCCAGGTCTTTCTTGATTGATCTGGCAATGACCTGGATTGATCACAATTTGGAGGAAATACAAGTTCTGATTTTCTAGGTAACTGGCTTTTAGTTCTTAGAATTTTATGTTGTCCTAGAAATTGATTCACTACCCGGAGCTACATCTTGCCAAGAGAAAGGAGGAATTAGGGGTAGTTTACAAGTTTGGCCTTTATACAAATTATACAATGCTCTAATTTTTATTATATTGTTCTTCCTACAGTTTAAGTTCAGCTTTCTCAATTAATCCTTCTGGTTTTCTTCAGAAATTCTTGGGCTGGAGGTGTAGTTCAGTGGTAGAGTATGTGCTTAGCATGCACAAGATCCTGGACTTGATCCCCAGCACCTAAATAAGTAAGTAAGTAAATAAATAAATAATCTTGAGTAAAGATCTTCTCTGTGTGGAGGAAAGAGCTCTTAGCTGGTGGTTGGGCCTGAGTAACTGCTGCAGCCAGCTTTCTGCTCAGAGAGAGCAGACTAAATCAACAGTGCTGTTTCAGGATGGTGTCTGAACAAGACCTATTCCTGTTTGTGTATGCCACATGTTACAAGACATTAGGAAAAAATTAAGACTAACATTCAAAAAGTCAATAACCCACAGGAAGCCTGTGGACTATTTTAAAAATATCTTTTTGTAAGCCTGAAAAAAATGTATGCCAATGATCAAAAATACTGGGCACTTGGGAAATAAAATATGCAGCTTGGTTAACTGGCAAAGTCAAAGGGGCTATTGTAAAGCGGAAAAAGGTGTCTTTCAAAAAATGGAAACATAATTTCTAATGGGGAGAACCAGGAAGTCTGGAAAATATGGCAGCTCAGATACACAGTACAAATTGTTGTCGTCGTCCTTAGGCGCTGAAAAAGAATGATGAGTTCACGCCTGTAATCCCAGCGACCCAGGAGGCGGAGGCTGGAGGATCGCAGGTTCGAGGCCAGAGGGAGCCTGTGTAATTTAGTGAGACTCTGACTCACTTAAAAAGGGGGCGGGCTGGGGATGGAGCACAGAGTGCTTGCAAAGTATGTGTGAGGCCCTGGGTTGGGTGCCCCACTACCACACACACAAAAAAGGAAGGGTGAGTTCTTTGCCAGGTACTATGAAGCTCATCTCAGAAATATATCTGAGGGAAAGCCAACTGGAGAATCAGCAAGATTACAAGCATTAAAAAGGGTTCTATGGCAGGGGCCTGGGCCTGGGGGTTTCAGGTTACTGGTAGCTTAAATGGAAGGGCTTTGGCAAAGCTTTGGGCATGACTGGTGACCAAGCAAAAAAATCTTACCTTTCCCTCTCTCTCGGCCTCTTCTTTCCTCTTCCTATTTCATTCTCTCCCTGGCTTTTTCTTGAATCAGCTCGGCTTTGCTCCCCTTTGCCTTCAATATCTTTTCTGCTTCTTGACCTTATCTTGGTCATTTCCAAATTGCCATGCCGAGGGAGACTGCAGAATGCTTCAAATTGGGCTCACTCTGTAGGCAGACCACTTTTCACCCAAAAGCAGTCCTACAAAGTTTCTGCACCTAAGTAGCTCGGACCAGGAGTGGGTGAGGGGCAAATAGTGGCACTGAGGTCCTTTGCGCCTTTCTCTGTTATTGTACGGGGATAAACAACCTGGCCGCCCTTGGCTCAGTAGGGTTTAGCTGGAGGAGGCTGACACCTGGTGGTCAGACTTGGGAGGTGCAGAAGAGTCGTAAAGGCCTCGTACCTTTACCATTTACTGACCACTTATACTGAGCGATTTGCTTTACATAAATTATCTCATTTATTCACAACAGCTGGATGTTACTCATTAACTCACAACAGCTGGGCGCGGTGGCACACATCTGTAATCCCAGCACTAGGGAGGCTGAGGCAGGAGGATCAACATGAGTTTGAGTCTAGCTTGGTCTACATAGTGAGTTCCAGGCCAGCCTGGGCTATAGAAAGAGATTCTGTCAAAAAAAGAAAAAAGAAAAGGAAGAAAGAAAGACAAAACAAAACAAAACAAAAACCCTTACACAACCCTATAAAGTGTGTATCACTGTCACAACGTGACATGTTAATGGTTTATGTTAAACAGTTATGAAGTAATTTAAGCAATGGAGTAAAGGGATTTCTTTCTCTTTTGTTCCTGGCTCCTAGAACAGTGCCTGGCACATAGTAGGCTCTCAGAAAATATATATTGAAATAACTTTTTATTTATCAACATCATGGACTTTAAATTCAAATCGTAGTCGCCTGTCATCCCTTTGGAATAGGAAGTTGATTTCAATACGTCGCCACCAGCTGGATAAGCCTAGACTTGGTCTGCTGCAAATCTTGCTTAACCACTCTGCCTCAGGCACCTCCCTATCTAAGATACTTGGAGACTCAGTCTGCCTTTGAGAAAAATCCGAATGTATTGAAAAATGTATTGAAACTCTACTTGATTGTGATCACTCTAGGCTCACCATCTTGGATACCATGAGGCTGAGTTCCTGTCTAAATGCAGTCATTTTATATTGAAAACCCATGAAGACACCAGAAGGCTAAGTCAGCTAGTACTATTCATATGCTGCTGTCTTACACTGTACCAACTGGATATCAGGTTCGTAGGATGGATGCTTATCGATAAAAATACTGATGTCACCCAGGCTGATAGCCAATTAGTAGTGAGGAAGACCGTGGTGAGATAGGTGGCAATATGGCCAATGGGTTGGCAGGTGGTTGCAATGAAGAAGAAATCCTGGATGGCGTGAACCTCAAAGAAGCAGAGTTGAAAGAGTGGCAGTTTAGAAGTAGCAATGAGGTGGTTGGAGAATGCCAACCTTACCACTGATGTGGTTTTATGGTTTGTAGGGAATAAATGAGTGAGCACCCTCCCCTGGAGAATGGTGCTGGAGGGGAGAGCCATGTTTTTATTTAAGGCTAGAAAGTGGGAGAGTTTCCACAGAAGTGAGTTTTTCTATCTTAGAATGAGAATTCCCTAGGGCCCAGGAGAAAGGTCTGGAGGGAGAGGTGCATTGGGGATCAGAGTGGGGGAGCTGAAAAGATGAGCAAGGATAAGATGACTGGGAGGGTATCAATTCACGTGGTGGTCAAAAAAGATGGCATGTAAAGAAGAGTGACAAACTGGGTGTGGTAGCACCTGCCAGTAATCCCAGCATGCAGGAGGCTGAGACAGGAGGATCCACTTGAATTAGAGGCCAGGCTGGGCTACATAGTGAGTTCTGGTTCAGCCTGGACTATGAAGTGAGACACTGTCTCAAAAAACAAAGCAAAACATACCAAAAACTCCCAAACAAAGCTGAAGAGTGAAAGCTTTTACACATTGACTAACTCCACCTGAGAAAGAAGGATATTTTCCAGAAACCAGTAAGCTTCCATAGAAAAGGTATGCTTTTAACTGCAAAACTTTACTAGGCCCCTTGTCTTGTAATTTCAGCATTTCTTTGGATAACAACTTTCTGAACTTTCTTGGCAGGCTCTTGGTGCTTCCTTTTAGATCTCCCCCTACCCCCACGCTGGCGGGGACTGGGGGTAACCCAGGGCCCTGCACATGCTAAGCAAGCCTTCTCCCACTGAGCTATGCCTCCAGCCCCTTAGACATCTCTTTTAATCCTCAGAGACTCCATTAAGATCTGTGCTCTTCAAGACCATGAATTGACTATGCATCTCTCCCAAATGTCCCCTTACTTTTGTCTCTGTCCACTTGATGTTTTCTTCATAATTAGAGGAGATGAAGCAGTTAAAACTCCAGAGAAAATTTTAGATGGATAAGGGGGAAATTTGGCAGTTTATGTTGGAGAGCCTCATATTTTTCCTGTGTCATGAAAGGCATGGTCTTTGGCTGAAGATAAAGGGGCTAATTCACATCTCGTATGGTTGTTGTGATCATTAAATAAGATAGCAGATGTGAAGCATTTGGCATAGTGTGTGGCTGAATAAGTCAGGGTTTTAAAAAGGAACCCTGTGTCTACAGGACATGGTGGCACATATGTGTAATCCCAGCCCCCAGGAGGATAAGGCAGGACCATTAAGAGTTCAAGGTCCGCTTGGGCCACACAGTGAGACCTTGTTGAAGAAAGAAAGAAAGAGAGAGAGAGAGAGAGAGAGAGAGAGAAAGAGAGAAAGAGGGAAGGAGGGAAAGAGGGAAGGAGGGAAGGAGGGAGGAAGAAAGAAAGAAAAGAAAAGAAAAGAAGGAAGGAAGAAGTATCTTGTGGAAAAAGAAGTCAAAATCCTAGCTGGGCATGGATGTAACTTCAAAGAACTGACAAAGGCTGGGTCAGGCTTTGATAACTAGGGTGTAGGGTGGAGTAGATGGGGTGAGTTGGGCAGCATTCAGCAAGGGAGGAGAGCATAGACAGAAGTAGGATCTGAATGAGGAGAAACCAATAAGCTACAAATGTTCCCGGACTACATTTGAATTCCATTAAACATGTAGCCTTATGTAGCAGATTTTAAGTGAAGCATGGATCCTTGCACACAATTTGCTAGCAGGTACTTGTCGTACTCCCAAAAGTTATTCCTTTCCTGAATTGAACTTTGACGGTCATTCATTGTAATCCCTTACAGAGGCTTGAAAGCCTGACTTTGTAGTGAATCCAGGAAACATGATTTAGAGTTTCTTACATAACAGTAGGTTGTTGTTGTTGTTAGGTGCCCTCAAGTCAGGCTTGACCCATAGTGACCCTCATAGGGTTTTCAATGGCTAATTGTTTAATTAGAATGCAGAGCAGCGCTCTACCAACTGAGATAAACCCCAGCCCCTTAACAGTAGGTAGGATGAGGGAAGAGAAAACTTACAACAGTGCAGGAAACTGGCAAAAGGAGAACTAAATGAGGGAATTTAAGATAGTAAAAGTCCTGCTTGTTGGAGTTTTGATAATAGGATGAAACAAAAAGAGGGGCAGTGTTTTGTAGGATAGCATATGACTATGAATGGAAAAGGAAGGAGAGAGAGAATAAGACACTGTATATTTGCTTTCCCTCTATCAAATATAGTACCTAGTGGAACGAGAGGATGAGGGAGTGAATAGAATTGAAGTATGCTATATGAATGTATAAAAATTTCACAATGAAACCCAGTACTTTGTGTAATCAATGTACTCCAATAAAAATAACTGAAAAAAAACATGCTATCTAGACTGCAAATGTGTACCTGCTAGAAATTTAGTTCTAAATAAGAACACTAGAAATATGTAAAATAAGAAGTGAATTTATTTATTAAAAATGGGTTAAAACTTCTTGAAGTAATCCTTTGTATTTCATTGGAATCTGTTGTAATGACTCTTTTTTCACTCTAATTTTATTAATTCAGATGTTCTGTCTCTTTCTTTTGGTTAATTTGGCTAAAGGTTTGTCAATCTTGTTTATCTTTACAAAGAAGCAATTTTTAGTTTCATTCATTCTTTTTATTGTTCTTTTAGTTTCCATTTTATTGATTTCTGCCCTGATCTTTACCATTTCTTTCCATCTGCTACTTTTGGTATTGACTTATTGTTGTTTTTCTAGTGACTTAAGGTGCATCATCAAGTTATTTACTTGGGTTTTCTCAGATTTTTTTTAATGTAAGCACTGATAGCTATAAATTTCCCTTGTAAAACTTCCTTTGTAGATCATTAGGGATTACCTTGAGAACTTACACTCCCCCAAAAAGGAAAATAAAGAAGAAAGGGATACATTCCTTAACACATGAGATCTACCAAAATTAAAGCAAGAGGATATAAATAATTTAAACAGACCTGCAACAAGTAATGAAATTGAGGCAGCAACAAAGAATGTCCCAACAACAACAAAAACAAAGTCCAGGACCTGACAGGTTTAGAGCCAAAGTCTACCAACCCTTTTAAGAAGAATTAATACCTATCCTCTAACTATTCCATAAAATAGGAAGGGAAGTAATACTTCCAAATTTATTCTATAAAGCCAATATCACCCTGATACCAAAACCACATAAAGACACAACAAAAAAAGAAAACTTCCGAAACAATTTCTCTAGTGAACATAGACACAAAAACCCTCAATAAAATACTTGCAAACTGAATGCAGCAACACATAAAAAAGTTCATACACCATGATCAAGTAGGTTCAGTTCCACAGATGCAAGGCTTATCCAACATAAGCAAATCAATAAATGTAATACAGCACATAAATAGACTCAGAGACAGAAATCACATGATTATCTCAATAAATGCAAAAAAGGCCTTCGATAAAGTTCAACGGCCTGTCATGATAAAAGCCCTGAAGAAACTGGGAATAGAAAGAACATACCTCAACATCATAAAGGCTCCATATGACAAACTTATAGCCAACATCATACTAAATGGGGACAAACTGAAAGAACTTCCTCTAAAACAGGACTGAAACAAGGGTGCTTACTCTTTCCTCTCTTACATAATATAGTGATTGAATTTTATCTAGAGCAATAAGGCAAGAGAAAGAAAGAAGGAAAGAAAAGGGATACAAGTAGGGAAAAAAGAAGTCAAATTATTCCCATTTGAGGATGATATGATCCTACACATAAAAGATGCTAATGACTCCACCAGAAAATTCTTAGACCTAATAAATACCTTCAGTAATGTAGCAGGATCCAAAATGAACATTAAGAATGAGCAGCATGTCTATATATCAATTATAAACTTGGTGACAAAGAAATCAAAACTATAATACCATTCACATTAGCCCCCACAAAATGATAAAATATCTAGTAATAAATCTAACCAAGGAACGGAAAGCCCTCTGCAATAAAACTTCAAAATTTAAAAAAAGAAATTTAAGGACACTAGCAGATGGAAAGACCTCCCTTGCTCGTGGATTAATATTGTGAAAATGGCTATAGTACCCAAAATAATCAACATATTCAATGCAATATGCATCAAAATTCCAATGACATACTTCACAGGAATAGAAAAAAAATACAAAATTCATGTGGAAGCACAAAAGACCCAAAACAGCCAAAGAAATCCTGAGCAGAAAGAGTAGTGCAGGAGGCATAACAGTTCCTGATATCAAATTACATTATAGGACTATAGTAAGAAAAGCAGCTTGGTACTGGCAAAAAACTTTAAGGGTGGAGCCTGAGCAGCAATGGAGACCCCAGGATGTTAGATATGCCAGCAATATGAAACATCTGCTGAGGAGAGCTACTGGCAATGAGTGGAGCCTGCCCAAGAGGACCACAGGGACAGAGCCATGCCAGCCTATTCAAGCCCAGCTGATGCCAGGTGCCAGACTTAAACTGACAGAGTTCGTTTGTCCAGCTGGATACAGGTCTTACTACAGACCAATCTGTCTTTTCTGTGCTCTGATTCCTCTCTTTTGGAATAGAAATGTTTAATATGTGTCATGATACGTTGGAAGTATGGAACCTGTTTTATTTATTTTTATTTTTATTTTTATTTTTTTGTCTTACAGAGGCCCACAGCTAAGTTTGCCTTGATTCTCAGTGCAGACTTGGACTTTTGAATATGGTTGAGACCATTGAGACCTTGGGCACTCTTGAAATTGGATTGACTGCATTTTGCATTATGAGATGGCTATGACCTCTGGGGCCTGGGGGTTGAGCGTTGTGGTTTGGACCTATATAGTTCCCCAAAGGTCATGTCATTTGGTCCCCAGCTGGTGGCACTATCCTGGGAGGCTGTAAAACTTTGGGAGGTAAGCCTTTGGCAGAAGTAGCTCCCGGGGTCAGGCCTTTGAAAGTTTTACCCTGGACCCGCAGCTCTGGTCTCTCTTTGTTCCTGGCCTGCCATGCCATGAGGTCCTCTTATACAGTCCCTGCCATCACTCCTGCCATGCCTGCCCTGCTGTCATTATGGACTGATTCTTTAACTGTGCCTCCCAATAAACCTTTTCCCCCATAAGTTTGTTTGGGTGGGTTTTTCTGCTATAGTGATGACAGGTGATTAATACAAAGAGCAATGAAATTGGATAGAGGACCCAGAAATCAACCCATGCAGTTACTATCACCTGGTTTTGACAAAGGTACCCAAAACATACCTTGGAGAAAAGATAGCCTCTTCCACAAATGGTGCTGGGAAAATTGAATATCCACATGTAGAAGAATGAAAGTAGATCTCTATCTCTCACACCATAAAAATCAATTCAAAGTGGATCGAAGATATTAATGTAAAACTGGAAACTTTGAAACTACTAGGGAAAAATACAGAAAAAACACTTTAACACATAGTCATAGGCAAGAACTTTCTTAAAGGATCCCAATAGCCCAGGAAATAGTAGCAAGAATTGACAAATGGGATTGCATGAAATTAAAAAGTTTCTTCACATCAAAGCAAAAATCAATAAAGACAGAGCCCACAGAATGGAAGAAAATTTTTGTCAACTATACATCTGACAGGAATAATATTTAGAATATATAAAGAACCTCAAACTATAAATACAAAGAAACCCCAAACAATCTAATCAGTAAGTGGCCAATGGAACTGAATAAACAGTTCTCAAAAGAAGAAATGAAAATGTCCAATAAACATATGAAAAAAATATTCAACATTCTCAGCCATTAGGGAAATGCAAACCAGAACTACCTTGATGTTCCATCTCACCCCAGTCAGAATGGCTAGCATAAACAAGACAAACAACAAATAATGCTGGCGAGGATGTGGGGAAAAAGGAATCTAAGTCATTACACCATAGAGATACCTATATATCCATATTTGTTGCAGCACTGCTCACAATCATGAAGATATGGAGTCAGCTCCGATGTCCATCAACAGATGAATGGATTAAAAATGTGGTATATACACACAATGGAATATTATTCATCTGTAAAGAAAAATGAAATTATGTTATTTGCAGGAAAGTGGATGGAACTGGAAATCATCATTTTAAGTGAAAAAAGCCAGACTCAGACAGACAAATACTGCATGTTTTCACTCACATGTTGGCAGCTAGATTTATCTTAAGAAAAAAATACATATGTATGTATATAAGATGGAAAGTACAAGAAGATGTATCTGGAGGGGGAGAGTATTAGTGAGGGGTGAAAGCAACATGAGATGTAATGAGAACAATCTCAAAGTACATAATACAATTGTATGAAAATCCCATAATGAAACTCATTATAGTGTATGCTAATTAAATAAGAAAAAAAGAAAAAAATGAGTTAAAACTATTCTACCATAATTAATACAGTGAAAAAGAAAACAAAGCAAACAGGATGGATGCAAAACATTCATCTAGGAATTAAACTAAATTCATTTTTTTATGGTGCTGGGGATTGAACCCAGGGCCTCATATATGCTAGGCAAGTGCTCTACCTCTGAGCTATACCTCAATCCTCACCTGAATTTGAAAAGTTCTTTATTTCTCAGGATAAAAGA
Source organism: Pedetes capensis (assembly GCA_007922755.1). Lineage (NCBI taxonomy): Eukaryota > Metazoa > Chordata > Mammalia > Rodentia > Pedetidae > Pedetes > Pedetes capensis. The sequence continues at coordinate 7,401 of VMDO01014360.1, read as the reverse complement.
TGTTTTTGGTGCTAAGAGTGTAGCTCAGTGGTAAAAACACTTGCCCAGCATGTGCAAGACCCTATGTTTTATCTCCAGCACTGAAAAAAGTGTGGTTTCAATCAGTGGAAAAATTTAAAAATTCACTTTTCATGTTATTTAAAACATCTCATTTGTATTTGTATTTTAAATAGGTATCATTTGTCAAACATGCTCCAGTACTAATTCTGCAGTGACAGTTGCTTGACAGATGTAGATATTTGATGAAATCCCATTGTCTAAATTATACTCATTTGTCCAAAGAGGAACACATTAGAGCAATGAAAAGGAATCCTTGGCATCTAGTGAAGGTCGAACCAAAAAGAAAGAAACTAGAAACAATGTGTATTTGTTTCCTAGGGCTGCCACAATAAATAACCCCTAATTGAATGGCTTGAAACAAGAGATATTTATTCTCTCACAGTTCTGGAGACTAGAAGTCTGAAATAAGGGGATCAGTGGGAGCCATGCCCCCTCCCAAGGCTCCAGGGAAGAATCCTTCCTTTTTTCTTCTTAACTTCTTCTGGAAACCAGTAAATCTTGGCATTTCTTGGCTTGTGGACTTAGTGTTCTGATCTGTCTTCACACGGCATTCTCCTCTCTCTACGTCTGCATCCAATTTTCCTTTTTCTTTTCTTTTTTTCTTTTTTGCAGTACTTGAGGGTCGAACCCAGGGCCTCACACATACTTTGCAAGTGCTCTACCGCTGGGCTGCACCCTCAGCTCACTTTTTAATTTTTATTTTAAGACAGGGTCTCAAGTTATGCAGGCTCCATCTGGCTTCAAACTTGCAATCCTCCTGCCTTCACCTCCTGAGACGCTGGGATCACAGGCATGCACCACTGCTCCTGGCCTTCCTTTTTCTTTTAAGGTCATGAGACATATAGGATTTAGGCCTACTCCAATCCAGTATGACCTTATCTTAACTTGATTGTATCTGAGAAAATGCTATTTTCAAATAAGGTCATGTTCATAAGTTCCAGGTAGGCATGCATTGTGGGGAGCATTATCCAATGCAGTACCCAGGGGGAATGCACTCTCTTGAGAGGTAATATGACCAGGACAGTAAATGTACTTTTAGCTTCTAAGATTATTACTGGGGATGGTAGGGAAGTGATTGGTAGAAAAGAAAGAAAAAGAGTTAGCTATTGTGGATAAAGGGAAGACCCTCACTACTTGTATGCTATTTGGATTTCTTAGCATCTTGGGAGAATGAATATTTGGGGTGACTCCCCAGCCTCAGTGTTGAAGCAGTTGATGTGAAAGATGTGAGCAGAGTAAAGAGTTTTATGTGGAATCCATAGTTGCCTCAGGAATGGTCTACACTGGAGGAATGGGTTATGCTGCTCCCGCAGAAATTGAGGGTGCAAAAGAGAGCAGCTTGGTTGTATTGCTCACAGGAAGTGTAGCACCTACCTAGATAGCAACCCATACTCTGCCACTCAGTATATCAAAATATGGCCCCTTCCTGGAGCTGGGCCTATAGCTATATCACTGCTTAAAAATCCTAAAGGCTGAGGTGGTAAAGTGCTTGCCAAGCATGTGCAAGACCCTGGGTTTGAACCTCAACACCACAAAACAAACAAACAAACAAAAAAATCCCAAGCAAGCAAATAAACAAACAAACAAAAAGCCACAAGGCTCACTCTTATCCCAAACTCAGACCAAGGCTAGCACAGAAAGGCCACTCAAATTTTTAGGGACTACCTGACCTTACTTTCCATCTCTGTTGTTGTTGTTAGATGCCATCGAGTTGGGTCGACTCATAGAAGCCCTATGTACAACAGAGCGAAACACTCCCCACACTGTGCCATGCCCAGCACTATGTCAATACTTCTCTGCTATTCACAGGGTTTTCAATGGCTGATTGTTTTGGGAGTGGATTGCCACAGTCTTCTCCGGTTTTTGCAGTGCTGGGGATCAAACCCAGGGTCTCAGAGCATGCATAGCAGCACTCTACCAACTGAGCTATTCCCCAGCCTCCATCTCTAGCCAATACAAAGTCAGGCAGCTCATGTAGCATCCCTACTACTACTCATCAAGTCTGCCCACGTTACCTTGCAACACATGTGCAGACAGCCATGTCTTGTGAGGGCCAAAACCCATTCTGAACTTCAACATGCCTTGACAGAGCCCCACTCAGATTACTGCTCACTGCTTATGCTCAGATACCTCAGCAAATTATGAGACCACTCTTACCTTAGAACCAGGCCACTACCCATGTCTTTAAAATTTTCCATGAAATACCCATCCACTAAGCGACAATCCATATTCATACAAATGTTAGCACACTAGCGGACAGGTTTGAACTCGAAGACTCTTTAGTAAGCCCGTACTTAAACTTGCTTCAGCACATCACAGGAAGGTTAGCGCAAGAACGAAGACCTATCTACACTTCCTCCAAATCTCAGTGTTCTAGAGAAGGACAAAGCAGAGGCCAAGGAACACATTTCACATTATTTAGTGAACCAGCAGGAGCCCCTCCCCCAAAGCAATAATCTGGAACCCTTCAGTCATTCATCACAGTAGGAAGGGAGACCTTCCCTAACAAGACTAGAGTCTATACTGCAGACCACTTCTTAACAGACCAAGAGAAAAGACTTTTTTTCCCAGTTCTAGGGGGTTGACATCAGGGCCTCATGCATGCTTTGCAAGTGCTCTACCACTGACCTGCACCTGTAGCCCATTTATTTTTACTTTTAATTTTGAGATGGGGTCTCAATAAATTACACAGGCTGCCTCTGGCCTTGAACCTGTTATCCTCCTGCTTCTGACTCCAGAATTGCTGGGAGTGCAGGCCTGAGGCACTGGGCCCAGTCAGAAAAGACTTTATTCAGAAAAGGGAGCATAAACGGGACGTGGTGGTGCATGCCTGTAATCACAGCACTCAGGATGCTGAGGTAAGCACATCATGAGTTCAAAGTTAGCCTGGGTTACATAGAGAATTCCAGGCCAGCCTGAGCTATGCTGTGAGCAGCCTCAAAAACACAAAACAAACAAAAAGGGATTTATAAATACTCCCATTGAATGCCACACCAAAAAGTGCTTGTGGATAGAGGCTAGTAACTACACTCACACTAGCCCATCAGGAAACATCTCTTACTTGGATAAGACATTCATGGGCCCAAATAGGGACTATATAGATATATCTATATATCTATTGGACTATTGAAGAAGGACTATATCCTTCTCATGCCAGTGCTTCACACATGAGATGTTGTTGTTGTGTGCTGTCGAGTTGGTATCCAACTCATAGAGACCCTCATAGGGTTTTCAATGGCTGAATGGGGATTTAGCTCAGTTGGTAGAACGCTGCTCTGCAGTCTCTGAGGTCCCGAGTTCGATTCCCAGCACCACAAAATGGGGGAAGGACATGGCAATCCACTCCCGAGGCAATCCCGAAACAGTCAGCCATTGAAAACCCTATGAGGGTCGCTATGAGTCAGACTCGACTCGACGGCACCTAACAACAACAACAACAACATCTATCGGCAGAAAAAATGAGCCCCTGTGAACTGAGTTCTTGCACATAGCTGTACCTGCACCACACCACCAGAGGGCACCATCTCACATGGCAGTTTCGTTTCGTTTCGCTTGCTCACTCTTTCTTTCCCTTCCTTCCTTCCTTCCTTCCTTCCTTCCTTCCTTCCTTCCTTCCTTCCTTCCTTTCTCTTTCTCTCTCTCTCCCCCCCCTCTCTCTCTCTCTTTCTTTCTTTCTTTCTTTGGGGTACTGGGGCTCAAATCCAGGGCCTCAGTGCATGCTGAGCAAGCACTCTACCAACTGAGCTAAACTCTCAGCACCCCACCACCACTTTTTTTTGCGGGGGGGGATAAAGTCTGTTATGTAACCCAGACTGGCTTCAAATTCAAGATCTTCCTGCCTCGTGAGTGATGGGATTACAGGTGTGGGCCACTACACCAGGTTGGGAGCATTTAGCCATACTAGTACATGGCCCTGTGTGACACAGCACCAACCCAGACCAGAGCCTACACTCATGCCTTGCATCAGCACATCAGAAGATGCTAACCCAGTCCTTGTTCAGATCACACTTGGTGTATGCAGCAGCACTGGACACACCAGGGAAAAACCGTCACAAAGACAGACACTCAAACTACACTATCACTCAGTCCATATAGCGACCCCGAGTTCTCTTCTACTGCAGAATCTAGCACATATCCCTCCATCTCCTCTCAAATCATTGTTGCCTACACTTTTGCAGACTAAGGGTCATATCCACACCACACTGGGCTCTAACAGACAGCATTTGCCCAGGGAAAGGCCATTCTTTCCTTCTCATGCCAGTGCTTCACACGTGAGGAGATGTTGTTGTTGTTGTGTGCTGTCAAGTCGGTATCCAACTCATAGAGACCCTCATGGGGTTTTCAATGGCTGACTGTTTCGGGATTGCCTTGAGAGTGGATTGCCAGGTCCTTCTCCCATTTTTGCAGTGCTGGGAATCGAACTCAGGACCTCAGAGACTGTAGAGCAGTGCTCTACCAACTGAGCTAAATACCAGCCCCCATGAGGAGATAGCACACATCAAAGGAGAACCTACAGTGCCACTTAATGAACCAACGTACAGACCTTGCCAAAAGAAGAGCCCACATCTCTGCTCAAGAAGTCGCTGTATAGTTAGGCTGATCAGATCATTAAACTGCCCCTGAGAAGAGTCTCCTGCCTAGAACCAAACCTAGACAAACAACTACTTGATACCGACAATCTAATCTCAGAGGGGATAGTACTCAGTCCCTGCACTCCTATTAGGAATGGTAGGAACCATTAGAACATGAATCATACCTGAGCCATTGCTTAAGCTACTATAAGAAGGGCCTCCCCACTCACATCTGGACATAGATCAGGGCTCAGCAAATCATGAGACAACCACTACCCATAATGCATGGCACTAACTTGCTCAGTAGAACAGAACATGATAATGGTTCCAATATCACCTAAAACAACTCTCTGCAGGACAGTACCCTCCCTATACCCCTACCCAGCAAGGCACAGCACAATAGTTACTTAGGATCTTTCTATGCACATGCCACCCCTCAGGCAGCCTCTGAGGTAGCTAACTTTGTCTCAGGACAGGGCCCGAGTGTTATCAGCTGCTCAGAGTAATGGATAAGAGGTTTAGCCCAACCCATGGCCTCTATTCTTACTGCCAGGCACCATACCTGGACCTGGCCCCAAACAGAACCCTTTCTTCCATATCTCCATTCTTTATTCACTTCTTTTCTTTTCTTTTCTTCTCCAGATTTTGTTATTCAACTTCTTTCTTTTTTTTTCCTATTTAAAGTAGTCTTCAGTGGCTGAGAAGCTTGGCCTCTGAAGACCAGACAGAGTTGAAGCTTGTTGTTGTCGGAAGGGTATGAGTTGGGGGACTGGGATGGGGGTAGGGAGACCCTGCTTTGCTGGTGGTCTTGGGTGGAGAAGACAAAATGCACTTCACAGGGCCTAAGGTGTGGCAGGAAGGGGATGAGGCAGGAATGGTAAGCTGGGGATAGGGGACCCACCTCAGTCCCCAGCATTATTCTCTTCTAGGGTATCTGCATGGGCAGCTGGGCATAAGTAGAAATGTAAATTTAAACTGGGCAACACATTCACCCTCCTTCTCATGTTGTTGTTGTTAGGTGCTGTTGAGCCCTGTCTGATTTATAGCGACCCTTAAAGGGTTTTCAATGGCTGATTGTTTCAGGATTGCCTCGGGAGTGGATTGCCACGTCCTTCTCCCAATTTTGCAGTGCTGGGAATCGAACTCGGGACTTCCGAGACTGCAGAGCAGCACTCTACCAACTGAGCTAAATCCCAGCCCCCTTCTTCTCATAGAGAACATTAAATGGTTGTTGGAGCTCCTGTTTGGCACACTCCAACACACTTACCCGAGCCTTCCTCTCATCTTCAAATGCTCTTAAAGTAAATGACATGGCATCAAAACGCCTTTCCCTCTCGCCCATGAAGGTCCATGGCAGTCCACATTATTTAGAGGGGTCTCCTTTGTAAATGGGGGTTCTCTGTTCTGCATCCTTTGCTTTGCCGTTTCCTGAGCTAACCAGAACATCCACAGCATATATTTCATGTACCACAGATTCAGCTTTTTCATGACCCTTCTGCTGCTGGTCTGTAGGATTCTTGATGATGGTTTTCTCTCCACTGATGACACACTGCTTCAACTCCTGTGTTAGTATACCTTGTATTGGTGTGCAATTAAATGAGTGGGCAACTTTGTTCCAGGCTTCTGTCACTTGTGTGTTCTGGTTTCCAGGTTTGATCAGATGTAGGGCAGCTTCAAGACAAAGATGAACTGCCTTAATGACATCTGCTTTCTGCTCGGTTCCTTGTGTCCCCTGAGCTACACCAGCCACAAATGTGTGAGCCACATTAGCAATGAAGCCATCCTCGTGGACCCCAGGGTCAATTTTTACCAAGGGACCTTCCTTCAGAAGAATATAGTCCTGGTATCTTCAAAGGGGAGAAGTGACACACGCAGTTATTTACAGAAATGCTGGCAGGAAAGGCAACACCTTTCTTCATTTCCTTTTCTTTCTTGAAGATTTTCCTTGTGTCTTCCATTATCATGGTATCACCTTTCTCACACAGGCTCTGCGTCACAGTAGCGACACATCTGAAGTGGACGCTTCCACCAAAGATCAAAGTACCTGCATGGCAACGCTGCCCCCCTCCCCCATCTTATATTTGGTCATGACCAGGTCCTAGGTGATAGTTTGCTCTTGCTCCTCATCCTCGCCTGACATCTTCCTACGACCACAACTGCAGGCTTGCTTCCCCTAGTGGCTGCCTCTCTAGCCACTCCTTTTCTACTGTATCCTCCCCCAACACCCTGCTTATGACCAGCTACAGCCCTTCCATCCTAAGCCCTGTAGCTAGCCCTTTCTGCTTCTACTTGTTTCAGAGCCACACTTTTAGAAGAGCAGACTGCAGCTCCTGCCTCCACCTCTTCACTTCCCACCCACTGCTCAACTCACTGTAAGCTGGCCTTTGTCACCATGTCTCAGTGCTGAAAGGCTTATACCAAGATCACTAGTTGCTACACCTAAGGTGGTTTTTCCATCTCTCACCTACTGATGGTGATCGGACCCATGGGCCCCACCTGCCTCCCCCAAGCCCTCTCCTCCCTGGGGTCCTGGACTCGACTCCTAACTCTCCCCCATCACGAACATCCCCTTGCTATCCTGTGCCCTCAGTGACGCTATTGCCCTCCACACATCCGTCCCTGCCAACACCCCTACTTCACACAATCCGCACGTGGCCCATGAGTCTCTGCTCAGGTGTCCCCTCCCCAAGAAGCCTTGGCTGATCTCTCCCGCAGCACCTGGACTGGTCTCTGCGTCACAGTGTGGCCAGGAGTTCCTGGGCGCCCAGCT
>VMDO01014359.1:20965-54948 GCA_007922755.1 Pedetes capensis | reverse complement strand
TGGTCTTGTTTTGACATTTTGTACAGAGCTTTTCCATCGTCTCTTTGCACATATGTAGTCAATTTGATTCCTGTATGTTCCGTCTGGTGAAGTCCATGTGTATAGTCTCCGTTTATGATGTTGAAAAAATGTATTTGCAATGAAAAGGTCATTGGTCTGACAAAATTCTATCATGCGATCTCCAGCTTCATTTCTGTCATCAAGACCATATTTTCCAACTACTGGGCCTTCTTCTTTGTTTCCAACCTTTGCATCAGTCACCAGTGATTATCAGTATGTCTTGATTGCATGTCTGATCTATTTCAGATTGCAGAAGCTGATAGAAGTCTTCCCTGTCTTCATTTGTGGTCTTAGTGGTGGGTGCATAAATTTGAATAATAGTCATATTAACTGGCTTTCCTTGTAGGTGTATGGATATTATTCTATCACTGACAACATTGTATTTCAGGACAGATCTTGAAATGTCTTTTTTGATGATGAATGCAACCCCATTTCTCTTTAGTTTATCATTCCCAGCATAGTAGACCATATGGTTGTCTGATTCAAAATGGCCTATGCCGGTCCATTTTAGCTCACTGATGCCTAGAATGTCAATGTTTATGTGCTCCATTTCCCTTTTAACAATTTCTAATTTGCCTAGATTCATACTATGTACATTCCATGTTCCAATTATTAATGGATGTTTACAGTTGTTTCTCCTCATTTTGAGTCATGCCACATCATCACGTGGAGCACCCTGGGGTTTTATTCCATTTCCTTCATCACGGTAGACTCTATTTGGAGGAGGCAACTCTTCCCCAGTTGTCTTTTGAGTGCCTTCCAACATGGGGGCCTCATTTTCGGGCACTATGTCTGACAGTGTTTCTTTGCTATGCATAGGGTTTTCAATGGCTAGTTGTTTCGGGAGTGGCTCGCCAAGTCCTACTCCCTAGTCTGTCTTAGTCTGGAAGCTCAGCTGAAAATCTGTCCACCTTGGGTAACCTTGCTCATGTTTGAGGTTACAGTGGCAGAGCTCTCAGCCTCATCGCAACACGCAAGCCCCCATGGCAAACTGACAGACATGTGGGGGGAAGCACTTTAAACTCCTTCCCCTCCCCTTTACTGGTAAATGTTGGTGGGGTACAGAGCAATACAGCATTTGCTTTTTCCATTATGGGAATAATCCCTTCAAAGTCTATTTTGTGACATGAAGACTTGAATAAAGGAAAAAGGCACATCTCACTTTTCTCTAGAAGATTCAGTAAAAAAAAGATAGTATTGTTCTATCTCTTAAACTATAATTTTAATGGGATGTAAATCAATATGTCAACAGGATTATTTTGGAACCTAACAAACTGGTTCCAAAGATCATGCAGGAAAATCAAGATAACAGAGAGATAGAGACAGAGACAGAGAGATCGGGCGAGAGAGTGAGCATGCTATCGCTAAGGAGACAAAACTGCCAGATCTTAAAGTGTATTATAAAGTGACTGTTATAAACAGTTCATGGTAAATTCTAGACTAGACAGAGAGATGAATTGAGCAGACAAGTGAGTCTGGAAGTAGATCAAAATATATAAGGTCATTTAATAAGTAAAGTAGGATTTAAATCAGTGGGGAAAGGATGGATTACTCAATAAATATTGTTAGTTCAACTGGTTGGTCAGCTGAAAGGAAATTCAGTTAGAGCCCTATACAAACTTACACTAAGATAAAGTCTATCTGGATAAGTCTATTATTGTACACACATGCAATCAAATACAAAAACAAACATAAGCCATGGAAACAAAAACAAGAGAAAAAATCCCAGACCCTTTAACCCAGTTAAAGTATTACATAGCAATGAAAATGAGTAAAGCATAACTCATGCAACATGGATGAACCTTTTTTAATTTTTTTTTTTTTTTTTTTTTTTTTTTTTTTTTTTGCAATGCTGGTGATGGAACCCAGGGCCTCACACACGAGGCAATGACTTTCCCATTGAGCTACACCCCAGCTCAATGTGGATGAATCTTCAAAACAATGTTTTAGACACATAATGAGGTAGTGCTATAGTTTGCATCTGAAATGTCTCCCAGAGTGTGTGATAAAAGCTTAGGTCTCCAGCTTGGCTCTACTGGGAGGTGGTGGATGCTTTAACAGAGGGGCCCAGTGGGAAGCTTTATGTCACTGGGGGCATGCCCTGGAAGGGGACACTAGGACCTCAGCCCCACCTCTCCTACTCTTTTTCTCTTCCTGGCTATGGGGTGCATAGCTTTGCTCCCCCACCCCCACGCTCCTCACCATGAGGTGCTATCTCACCACAGACAGAAAAGCAATGCAGTCAACCAAACACGGACCGTAACCTCCAAAGCTGTGAGCCAAAATAAACCTTTTCTTTTTATAAGTTAATTATCTCAGGTATTTGTTACAATAACGGAAAGCTGACCAACATAGGAGGTAAAACCATAAAGAGCACAGAGGCTGGGCACCAAGGTACCAGCCTGTCACCCTAGCGCCTTGGGAAGCAAGAACGAGTTTAAAGCCAGAGGTATCCTGCACAACTTAGGGAGACCCTGTCTCAAAATAAAAAAATTAAAAAGGGGCTTGCAGTGCAGCAGCACAGTAGTAAAGGACTTGCCTAGCATGCGTGAGGCCCTGGGTTCAATTCCTAGTACAGGGGGTGGAGGAAGGGAAGAAAGAAAAAGTTATATATGGGTTGAGGTTTAGGTCAGTTGGTAGAGTGCTGCTCTGTACTCTCTTAGGACCCAGGTTCGATCCCTAGCACAGAAAGAAAAACAAAAACAAAAACAAACAAACAGAAAACAAAACCCACAGGAAAAGGATGTAGTAATCTACTCCTAAAGCAATCCCCAAACAACCAGCCATTGAAAACCTTATGAGGGTTGCTATGAGTCAGAGCCAACTCAATGACACCACACACACATATACATTATATATACTTATATTTTTATATATTATATATACTTATATATATTATATATAATATGTACTTATATATTATATATAAAACATATATATTATATATGTTATATACATATCATTTTTTTGTGGTTCTAGGCGTTGACCCCAGGACCTTGTGCATACTTTAGAAATGCCCTTCCACTGAGCTGCACCCTCAGTCCCTTCTTTATTTTTATCTTGAGTGAGGGTCTTGCTAAGTTGTGCAGGCTGCCTATGGCCTTGAACTTGGCAATATTTGCCTGTCTACTCCCGAGTCACTAGGCTTATAAGCACATGCAGAGTTAGAAAACAGTTTTTCAGAATGTTGTGAATGCATAATGCATTAGATAATTTGTTTATTAAAATAAAGAAAAGTAAGCCAGGCATGATGGTGCACACCTATTATCCAGCACTTGGGAGGCTGAGGTAGGAGAATCACAGGTCACTGAAAGTTTGAGCCCAGCCTGGGCTAAAGTGAAACCTGGTCTTAATATAGATAGATAGAGGATAGATGATAGATACACAGACAGACAGACATAGAGGGAAAAAATCACGGAAGCTCTCTCTGTATTGATATGGAGAGATCCCCAAGATACAATGTTATACTGTAGGATACTATAATTTGGGGGGAAATATATGAGTATGTCATGAATGTGCCAATGGTAGCACTATGCTGTTATGGGCTGGGATTTAGCTCAGTGGGTAGAGTGCTGCGCTGCAGTCTCTGAGGCCCCAAGTTCAATTCCCAGCACCGCAAAAATGGGAGAAGGACCTGGCAATCCACTCCCAAGGCAATCCCAAAGCTCAGCCATTGAAAACCCTATGAGGGTTGCTATGAGTCGGATACCGACTCGACAGCACCTAACAACAACAACAAATGGTGTTTATAATGGTTATGATGTGTACTTAGATACAGGTTGAGTTTCCCTTACCTAAAATGCTTGGGAAGAGAAGCACTTCAGATCTCTGAGCTTTTCGGATTTGGAAATATTTACATATATATAATGAAATATTTTGGGGATCTAAATATAAAATTCATTTATGTTTCATACATCCCTTATACACATAACCTGAAGGCCATGCTATACAGGATTTTTAGTGGTTCTGTGTTTTGACAGACCCATTACATATGGTTAAGTATGAAATGTCCATTTTTTCCCACAGATTTGGGGATTTTCCTGCTATAATTTCACTGAATAAGTTTCTGTGCCTTTAGTTTTTACCTCAGCTCTTATACTCCCTGGATACTTAGGTTTGGTCTCTTAATCATGTCCCAGTGTTCCTGAAAATCCTGGTCAAGTTATTTTTTTCTTTGTTGATATCTGAATGTAGTATTTCCTCAACCTTGTCTTCCATCCCTGATATTCTATCTTCTACTTCTATCACCAACTTACTGGTGATGCTTTCCACTGTGTTTTTTATTTGGTTTATTGAATTCTTCTTTTCCAACATTTCTGGGTTTTTTCCCCGCAAAACTCTCAATTTCCTTGCTGAATTTCTCATCCATTTGGCTGACTTTGTCTTCTACATTGGTGACTTTCTGAACTAGGTTCTGTATTGATTTCCTTACTTCATTCATTTCCTTGTCTGTGTCCTCTTTGAAGTCATTGATCATTTTTTACAAATAGACTTTTAAATTCTTTGACATTTCTACTATATAAGAACCTTTGAATTCAGTAGTTTAAAAAATCATGGTCTTTTGGAGAAGATGCATTGCCTTGCTTTTTCATGTTTCTTGTGTTTCTGACTTGTGATTTATGCATCTGTAGGGGTGGACATCACCTGCAGGTGTACCACTGTGGCGTCTGATCCTGTCAGACCTCAGATGCAGGGTTGGGCCTGGCTAGTAATTGGATGGGAGACCACCTGGGGTATATCAGGTGCTGTAGGCTTGGGAGAAGAACCCAGCAACCCAGTCTCAAAAAAACAATCAGCCATTGAAAACCCTATGAATAGGAGAGAAACAATAATAATACTGTTTCACCTGTTATACATAGGGTCATTATGAGTTGGATGCTGACTCGACAGCACCTAACAACAACAACAACAGGGTGGACATCACTTCCTATTTTATTTGGGGGTCTTCTCAGTGAACAGCTTTCTCTTCAGATCACACTCTCCAATGCCATTCATGGAGAAGAACCACTATACCCACTGTAATAGGTACAATATCTGACCAAACCAGATATAAAAATACACTTACAATTACTTAAAGCCAATGGTTATACCAAACAATGCCCATAGAACAAATGTAATATAGAATAAACTAGGAAGCTATAGCATATTTAGGGTGAAGGTACAAATATTATTAACCTGATATAAGAAAGGGGGTACAGAGAAAGGGGAAACAGAAGGATGCCTCGAGGATGAAGTAAAAAAGGGAAAAAAAGATACAGAAAGGAAATGAATGTTAGGAAGAGGGAGGAAAAGGAGCAAAGGATTAAATAATGATTATACAATAAGGAAATAATATATAAATCAAATTAGGTAAACATAAGCTGAGTAATAGAAAGTAGTATGCCTAATAGAGTTAAAGTCAAAATAGAGAGATATACAGGCAGAAAAAGATTAAAAAAAAAACTAAAAAGGAAAAAAGATAAAAATTACATTAGAAAAAGGAGAAATTAGGAAATGAAAATTAACATTGAAAAGAAAGCAGAATAGTAAAAAAGAAAAAGAAGGAAAAAAAGAGCCGGACACTGACTTGCTCCCTTGTAACCCTAGCATCTCTGGGAGCTAAGGCAGGAGGCTCTTGAGCCCCAGGCCAAAGGCAGCCCGGGCAATTCAATGTGAGACCATCTCCAAGCAAAAATAGGAAAAAGGCTGGGAGTATTGCACAGTGGCACAGCACTTAACCTATGCAAAACCCTGGGTTCAATCCCCAGCAAAAAAGGAAAAAAAGAAAAAGAAGAAAAAGGAAGAAAAGGTACTGGAATAGGAGCTTCTATCTGTGGCCTCTAATATTGGAGTCTGTTAAATGGAGGTGGTGGTTGGTTGAAGATGGAATCTTTTTATCTGACCATGGCTCAGAGTTGACTGTCTCTGTAGTTACTGCCAGGAGATGGAGTCATCTCCTCTCCCTGGTGGGTGGGCCTAGCTTCTGAGCAATGTTCCCAAGCCTCTTGCTGCCTCAACCTCTCAGGGTGTCAGCGTCTCATCCCCCTACCCCCACTGGAACTGCCTGCTGCTGCTGTTTAGCATGCTGGCATTGTGGTAGGTCACACCCAGGCTCTCCATGGCTGATAATTCAGTCGCATACAGTAGGTTCCCTCTCAAAATAGCACTGGGTCACAGCCCTCTGAGACATGGAGCATGGGAAAGAGAGTCGCTTCTCCAATGTTGAACCCCCCAGTAAGGAAGAGCCACTGTCCCACCAAATCCCCAAAAGAGTTCAAGTGCTTCAAGGACTGTGGGCTTGGCCTGTGGCTGCCAGTCTGATGGTCGGGGCTGTCCAGCTTACCTCTTTGGATGAGGGCTCTGTTTCAGCTTCCTGGCGGGAAGCCCCAGCTGGAGGTATGTCCTCCCCACTCCCTCGCTGCTCAGCTCCATTCTGCAAACTGGGATCATCTTAATCTCCTCTGTGGTTTCTATATTTTTCCAGACCTTCTTTCTTTGGAAAAGAGTCCCTGCTTTCCTGTTCTAACTCTTTTGTTTCACCACATCACACAGAGGCTGCCTTTAATGTGCCATCTTAAACTGGGAAATTTGCCCCAGATTTTACTCATTTGCTCCATTTAGACCCTCTTTCTACACTTCTCACCCTGGCTTTCACCCTGGGAGGCTGACCTGAGTGAACCATAGAGTGGGGCCCTCTTGTCCTCTGGCTTCAGCTGGGTTTGGACAGTAGGGAGCTCTGAAAGGAATGGGAGGGAGAGAGGGAAGAGAATGGCCAGTGCTTATTTCCCTGGCTGCTTCCTGCATGGCCACCTAGGTTTGGCTGTGCTCCGTGACTAATATGATTTGCTCCTATCAAGACCACTGCTCTGTCCAACCCCTTTTCCTTCCACTGGGGGTAACATCTCCCTCCTAGTGGTAGAGGCTCCTCTGTCCATCCCAGAATTCCAGATTACTCTTTACACCTGCTTTCACCATTGTACAAACCCTCCTCTAATTATCCCAAGTGTGCCATCTGCTTCCTGCTTGGACCCTAATTTATGCAATATTATTCTGCCCTCAGTGTTTTCTGTAAACTGGCAGTTAAGTCTAGTGGTTTGATCAGATTCAGGTTCAAACATTTTTTGTAAAAATATTTCATGATATTCCATATGTTAAATTGTATCACATCAGGAGGCACATAACATCCATCCATTGTAAAGATCCCCTCCCACTAGTCACCAAGGGCTTTCTTGCTGTCATTGATGATCACAGTCTCTTACTATTATTCCATCAGGAGTTAGAAAATGGTGGTATCCCATCATTACTCCATCTGTCAGCTGAAAACCCTCTATAAACTTTCCTTTATTGTCTATTTGGTTAGCATGGGATACAGTCTGCCTTAGAAAGACAAGATTGGTGTCTGACATTTTCCCTTTATTACTTTCAGAATTATGAATGGGTTCTCTAGCATCCTCAAAAGATGACCAGTGATAACTTTGTGGCTTTTAATGTTTTCCAATCCTTTATTCTTGTTTTTTCTTTTTCTTTTCTTTTTTTTTTGGTTTTGGTTTTAGCAGTGCTAGGGATTGAACCTAGGGCCTTGTGCTTGGTAGGCAAGCGCTCTACCACTGAGCTATATCCCCAGCACTATTCTTATTTTTTTCTGATGCTCAAATTGTCCATTCCTAGTTGGCACCTGAATTTTTCTGATACAATCCCAAGAGGCTTTAGGAGTCTTCGATAGTTTCCTTGCTTCTGATACAGGAAGGAGTCCAGGCTCATCTTATATATTTCCTGCCCCAGAATAAGAAACAGCTATTTATTTGTACAAGGAGCACTGATTCCTCTCAATGAGAAATGGTATTGTTGTTGTTGTTAGGTCCCATTGAGTCAGGTCTGACTCATAGAGACCCTCATAGAATTTTCAATGGCTGATTGTTTTCGGGATTGTGTCGGGAGTGGGCTGCCATGTCCTCCTTCCATTTTCATGGTGCTAGGGATAGAACCAAGGTCCTTGGAGAGCACAAAGCAGCACTCTACCAACTGATCTAAACCTCAGGCCAGGGAAATTGTAATAGGAACTAGGATATGGGCACCATTCCTTGTTATGGGCTGCCCATTATTTCTAGACTATATTTCAGCTGAAGAACATTCAAAAGGGACTGCAGCAGTATACAGACAGGGAACTGCTGGAAAATCAAGCCAGATTCAGAAGAGGGCTTGGAATCAGGGACACCATTGCTGCTGTTAGATGGATATTAGCTGAAAGTAGAGAATATCAGAAAGATGTCTGTCTGTGTTTTATTGACTATGTTGAGGCATTTGACAGTGTAGATCACAACAAAGTATGGATAACATTATGACAAATGAGAATACCAGAGCAGCTAATTGTACTCATGAGGAATCTGTACATGGACTGGGAGACAGTCATTTGAACAGAACAAGGAAATACTGGCTGGTTTGAAGTCAAGAAAGGTGTGCATCAGCACTGTATCTTTTCACCATACTGCTCCAGTCTCTATGCTGAGCAAATAACCTCAGAAGCTGGACTTCATGAAGAAGAATGCAACATCAAGCTTGGAGAAAGACTCATTAACAACCTGCGTTATGCAGATGACACAACTTTGCTTGTAGAAAGTGAAGAGGATGTGAAACATTTACTGATGAACATCAAAGAACACAGCCTTTGGTATGGATTGTGCCTTGGTATCAACAAACAAAAATCCTTACAAATGAGTCAGTACACAATTTCATGATAAATGGAAAAAAGATTGAGGTTGTCCAAGATTTTGCTTTACTTGGTTTGACAGTCAACCCTCCAGGAAGCAGCAGTCAAGAAATCAAGATGGATGGCTTTGGGAAACGCTGTTGCAGCCAGACGTGGTGGCAGGAGGATCACAAGTTTGAGACCAGAGGCAGTCTGCATAATTTAGCAAAACTCTGTTTAAATAAGCAAAACAATGGGCTGGGATTGTAGCTCAGTGGTGCAGCATTTGCAAAGCATGCAAGCACAAGGCCCTGGGTTCAACTCCCAGTAAGGTGGAGGGGGAGGCTGTTGCAAAAGACCCCTTCAAAGTATTGAAAAGTAAAGATGTCACATTGAAGACAAAGGTGCACCTGACTCATGCTGTGGTATTTTCTGTCGCATCATATGTTTCTGAGAGCTGGACAATGAGTAAGGGAGACGGGAGAATAATTGATACTTTTGAATTATGGTGCTGGAGGTGAATATTGAATATACCATGGACTGCCAAAAGAACCAACAGGTCCGTCCTAGAAGAAGTGCAACCAGAGTGCTCCTTGAAAGCAAAGGTGGTTAGACTGTGTCTTAGGTATTTTGGACATGTTGTCAGGAGGGACCAATCCCTGGAGAAGGACATCATGTTTGGGAGAGTGGCAGGTCAACAAAAAAAAGGAACACCCTCAATTGGATGGATTGACACAGTGTCTGCAACAATGCACTTAAAAAAGATTGTGTGACTGGCACACAGTTGGGGAGTGTTTCATTCTGTTGTACATAGGGTTGCTGAATTGGACCCAACTTGACAGCACTTAACAATATTTCAGCTGAGAAATTAATATTTTAAAAGAAAATATATCATGTGCTCATAGGATTACAGATTTTATTTTTAAGATGATGTCTTGCTATATAGCCCAGGCTGGCCTCAAACTCATGATCCTCCTGCCTCACCCTCCTGAGTGCCAGGATTACAGGCATGTATCATGACACCCAGTTTAAATTTTTTTATTTTTTATTTTTATTATCTTGTTATACTAAAAATTTTAGCTCCTATCATTAACATAATTATTTGAGTACATAGACATCTGTATCTTTGGAATAACCATGTTGTTGTTGTTGTTAGGTGGCGTCGAATCGAGTCCGACTCATAGCGACCCTTATAGGGTTTTCAATGGCTGACTGCTTCGGGATTGCCTTAGGAGTGGGTTGCCACATCCTTCTCCCATTTTGCAGTGCTGGGAATCGAACTCGGGACCTCAGAGACTGGAGAGCAGCGCTCTACCAACTGAGCTAAATCCCAGCCCTTGGAATAACCATACCAATGCTATTATTAATATAACCACTGTAAAGTGTACACTTTCTTTGCAGTTTCTTTTAGTTTGAGAACATATCCCACTAGGCTGGGCAGAGTGGCCCATGCCTATAATCCCAGAGACTTGGGAGGCAGAGGCATGAAGATCACAAGTTTGAGGCCTGAGGCAGCCTATATAACTTAACAAGACCCTGTCTCAAGATAAAACATAAAAAAGGGGCTAGGGAGGCAGCTCAGTGGTAGATGGCTTTCAAAAGTACGTACAAGGCTCTGAGTTCAGTCCCCTATTACGGAAAAAAAAAAGAAAGAAAGAAAAGAGCATATCCTACTAAATATGTATATTCAACTACTATTTTTTCTCAACAACTGTGAAAAGTCACTTAAAATAAAGTCATCTATTTAAAGTCATTTAAAATAAGTCCTTTCTGTGTAAGCTAGCATCTTGTTATATAATTAGACTCATTTATTTTGCTTTGCTTTTGATTTCAAGGATTTTGTTCTTACTTGGATTGAAATTGGTCTGGTTTATAATTGTGTATAATACACATATGATTCTCAAGCCAAATATACAAAGGTGGTGTTGGTTTTTGTTTTATTTATTTATTTATTTATGGTGCTGGGATCGGATCCAGAGCCTTGCATATGCTAGACAAGCACTATAGCACTGAGCTACCCCCACTCCCCAAAACATATACTGTTTTGGCTTTTAGACAAAGTGGCCTTGAACCTGAGACTGATCCTCCTGCCTCAGCCCTTTGAGTGCTAAGATTACAGGCCTGAGCCAACAGCCCCTATCAGCATGTATTAACTTAAAGTGAGACAAAGACACTCAAACTCCATTTTAAGGAAATCATAGTCACAGGAGAAAGAAAAACGAACGAACTTGCAAAGCTCTTCTGGTCAATGCAGACAATTTATACCTTCATTTTTAAGAACAGAGATCTCACCAGTTGTGGTGGTGCATGCCTGTAATCCAGACACTGGGTAGGCTGAGGCAGAGAGATCAATGAGAGTTCCAGGCCGGCCTGGTCTGCAATAGCGAGTTCCAGGCCAGCCTGGGCTATCCAGTGAGACTCTGTCTCAAAAAACAGCAAACAAAAACAAACAACAACAAAAAAATAAGAACAGAGATGCCCACTGAAAGGTTACCAGGGTAACATACAATTAAGCAAGGCTACTATTTATTTGTGCCTGCGGCCGTAGCCCTGTGGCATCCAATCCCATCAGATCTTGGAAGCTAGGCAGGGTCAGGCCTGGTTGGTACTTGGATGGGAGACCTCCTGGGAACACCAGGTGCTGGAGGCTTGGGAGATGGACCCGGCAACCCACTCCCAAAAATCAATCCACCATTGAAAACCCTATGAACAGCAAAGAAGCACTGACAATAGTGTTTTACCTGTTGGACACAGGGTCACTATAAGTCAGATACCCACTCGACAGCACCTAACAACAACAACAAAACAATGCTATTTATTTAGTTAGTTAGCAGTACTGGGGGTTTAAACCCAGGGCCTCACACATGAATAATTTGTAAGTGCTATATCACTAGGCTGCACCCCCAGTCCATTTTTTTACTTTTTGAGACCATGTCTCGCTAAATTACACAGGCTCTCTCTGCCCGTGATTTTGCAATCTCCTGGCTTGACATCTCAAATTGCTGGGATTACAGGTGTGGGCCACCACGCCCATCTGAAGGCTGCCAGTTTACAAGCAGATTTTTTTTTTTTTTAACAGCATATGGTTTTCTCTGAAACCCAAATGGCTTAAAAGATTCTTTTGTTTCATATTCATTTGTATTGGAACTCAGAACAGGCTGGGAGAGTCACCTGTTTCACTCACTGGGGCTGGAGTAAGATTGTGTTGAGTGATCACCACTTAATACCTCATCCGAACAGTATCTCTCAGCCAGCTCCACAATGCTCTTGGAAGCTGTGCTTTTCCAAACTTGCAGGGGAAGAGGGAACATCTCTTTCTTGCCAATTAGGAAGTGCATTCTTGAGGGCAGGCATTAGAATTCCATGAGATAGCAAGGAGAAAAAGGAGAAGGCTGAGAACTCAATTTCAGAACATGGGGAGGGCTATAGATTCAAGCTGTCTGCAGCCATAGTATCCTGGCATCAGATTGCACCTTACCTCGGAAACTAAGCAGGGTCTGTCTGTTTAGCCCATGGGTAGGGGACTGCCTGGGAATAGCAGGTGCTGCAAACTAGGGAGAAAGAACTGGCAGCCCACTCCCAAACTACAATCAGCCATTGAACCAACAACAGTGCCGGGCATGGCACAGTGTTGGGAGTGTTTTGTCTGTTTTACACAGGGTTGCTATGGTTAGACCTGACTTGGCACCTAACCACAACATAGACTGATTGAATAGACTGCTCAACATAGACTGCTTCAACACAGATTGAAGACACTGCTTCGTATCTCACACAAAGCCAAAGCACATCACATTTCAAGCTATACCTCTGCTCTGACCCTCCTCACCCCACACCATGCTCCTCTGTCAGCTCATTTAAATTTGGCCCTTTTCTAAAATCAGCCCCAAATTCAGAAGAGCCTTCAGAGATTTTGCATTGTGGTGCTCCCTAGAAACCCGCCAGGTGGCACCAGGACCTGTGTTCTCACCCTGTTACCCTAACTCATGACTTGGCCCTTGCTGAGAGGTGCCAAGATTGACTGGGTGCGATTGATGTCCCCAAATTTCTCAGTGTCTCAGCAGGATTGTAACAGCTTCCCTACTGTCAGGACCAGAATGTAGGAACAACTGTCAAGAACTAAGGGGCAGGTCATCCTCTCCCTTCAAACACTTTGCAAATACGCTGGTCAACTGTGTTCATGTCCTCAGAGGTATTCCTGCTCTTGCACCAGAGAACACTTCCTCAGAACAGTGAGAGGATGCCTGACAAAGATGGTCAGAATCACTATCAACAAAGGGCTGAGTTCACACATTTGGAATGTTCTTTTCTATTATGATCATCAAGGCATGGACATGATTGGTCCAGCTGTACTGCCTCGCAGATGTAACAACATTCAGGATGAAACCAGTGTGAATCATTGCTAGAGTGTCCCAAACTGGGGAGTGATCAGTAGGTAAATGTCCAGGAATCTGTCCAGCTTGGGAAACACCCATCAGCCTCACCACCAGGTGATGCCCACACTTGGAAAGGGCAGGCAAGCATATCCTACTCCTGGTCAGGTGGTCATCACAATGTTGTGCAGGCTGCAAAGTGCCAGGCATCAAATTCATCCCTTAACCCTCCTGAACCAGGATGTCTAGGCCAAGGAGTGGCTCCCAGGAGAAGCCCACTCCACTTCCTCTGGAGTATGTCCAAAGGCTTTCTAAGCCAGGCATCTGTTAGAAGGGGCAGTTCCCTCCCTCATCCCATGGAGCATTCCTAAGAATGTCAGAGAAAGTGACCAGGCAAGGAAATGTCCTCCCTCCTGCCCCCAATCCCTACATGTAGACAAACTGAAAGTCCCTCTTTTTAGATTTTGCTAGAAGACTTATTAAATAAAAATATTAACAATGTATGATGGGTTTATAAATTATAGTAAAACACATGACAACAGCAGGAAGGATGGATGTGGGGAATGGAGTGGTAACATGGTACCATTCCTTTGTTGTACTTCAAGTGTTACAGAATTACTTCAAGGTACACTGTAGTAAGAATGCATATTCTTATGCCTAGAGCAACATCCAAAAAAAAAAAAATAACACCGGCATACAACTAGGAGGAAGTAAAATGAACTTCTAAGAATTTAACATGGCTAAATGATTGGCTTTGGCCAGTCAAATTAGAGGCATGTCACTTCTAGGTGGATGATCTGGGAGACAAGACTTAACCCTTGATGTCTTCTTTCTTTGCTTTGTGTTGAGATGGCTGGTCAAGGGTGTGAAGGAATTGTGTGGTACAGTGCTTTCTGCCCTCTCCTACCATGGTGTTATTCATGGGATACACAGCATAAGAAATAAACCTTGAGTGAAGCTTCTGAGATGTTTGGTGTTTGATGGGCACATTTGCATTCCTTGAATAAAAATTCATTTGGTCACGATGTATTATTGGGGGCCAGGGCAATGGTTGGGATCAAATCCAGGTCCCTGAGCATGCTAGGCAAGTACCCTACCACTGAGGTACATTTCCAACTCAGGAAGCATTTTTTTAATGTGTTGGTGGATTCTGTTTGCAAATAATTGACTTGTGTTTTTCTTCATTGATATTTGTTAGATTGGTCTATCATTTTTTCATTTTCATTTTTTTTTTTTTGAGACAGGGTCTTGCTATGTAGCCCAGGCTGACCCCAAATTCGTAACCCTCTTGCCTCAGCTTCCCAAATAGCCTACACTCTTTTGAGTGTATATGCAATCCATTGGATCTTGATAGTAAATGTTATACCCACTACATAAAAAGACTTACATGATCTGTTCCCTGTGGTCTGAAAAAGCTTAAAGAACAAAGGAGTGTCTAAGTTTTAAAGCTAACAGAATTAAAATGATGAAAAAAAAAAAAAAAAAAAAAAAAAAAGCTAATAGAATTCTCAGCTCAAGTGGACCCAGAGCTTCTTGGGGAAGCAGTGGCAGTTGTGTGACAACGAGCTTTTATAGAAATAGGTCTATTTGAGTTGGGCACCATGGTGCATCCCTGTAATCCCAAGTGACTTGGGAGGCTAAGGCAGGAACCCCTCCTTTTATTTTTTTGAGACACAGTCTTGCTAAGTTGGACATACTGCCTCTGACCTTGAATTTGTGATCCTCCTGCCTCAGCCTCCAGGGTCTCTGGGATTACAAGCATGAGCCATGGTGCCAAGCATTTTTTTTTCAATTTTTCAATATAATATCCAATATTGTTGCTAAGACCTAAACATAAGACCTAAAACTAAAATTCCTACAAGAAAACATAGAAGAAAGCTTTTGTGACATCAGATTTGGTACAGAGATTTACAGATGGTATCAGACCTTTAATTCTGCACAGTAAAAGGAAATAAACAGAATGGAAAAGTAATCCACAGAATAGGACAAAATATTTACAAACCACCTATCTGATAAGGGTTTAAGATCCAGAATATATATATAAAAAACTTCCAAGAACCAATAGCAAAAGGAAAAAAAAAAATTAAAAAACGGGCAAAGGATTTTAATGTACAGTTCTCTAAGGACATACAAATAGCCAACAGGTATATGAAAAGATGCTCAACATCACTAATCACCAGAGAAATACCAATCAAACCTGGCTACTATTATAAAAAAAAAAAAAAACAGAAAATAATTGATGAGGATGTGGAGAAACTGGAACCCTGGACTTTGTCAGTAGAAATGTAAAATGGTGCAGTTGCTCTGGAAAACAATACAGAAGTTCCTCAAAGAACTAAAAATAGAAGTACCATGTGATCAAGCTAGTCACTTCTCGGTATATATCCCAAGGAACGAAACCAGGATCTTGAAGAGACATCTGCACTGCCATGTTCACTGGGGCATCATTCACAACAGTCAAAACACAGAAGCAGCCTAAATGTTCATTAACAGTTGAATGGGTAAAGAAAATGTGAGAGGCTGGCAATGTAGCATGCACCTATAATCCCAGCCACTTGCGAGGCTGAGGAGGAGGATTATAAAATCAAGGCCAGAGGCAGCCTGTGCAAATTAGTGAGACCCTGTCTCAAAGTGAAAAATAAATTTAAAAGGGGTGTATCTCAGTAGTGGACCACTTGCCTAGCATGTGCAAGACCCTATGTTCAACACCCCAGTACTAGAAAAAAGAAAAAAGAAAATGTGATACGGACACACTGATACTATTCAGCCAGAAATCTTGCCATTTATGACATGGATGAACTTGAAGGACATTATGCTGAGGAAAAGAAGCCAATGACAGGACAATACTGCATGATCCATGCTACTTTTATGAAGTATTTATAACAGTCAAACTCATAGAAGCTAAGAGTAGAATGGTGATTGCTAGGGACTTAAGAGAGGGGGCTGTGGGGAACTGTCCCAAGCCCCTTCTCCCCTGCTCTTTCATACCCCTACCAGCTTACATGGTGTAAACCTTTGCTGATGTCTTCTGGGTTCTGCTACTGCTGGAATTCCTCCATCTTATGGGCAGTTACTTCCTCTCTAATGGTTTAACTGCTTCCCACCTGGTCTTGGATTCACTTGGGCCCAACCTGGCCATTTGTACTTGTTCCCAAGGGCTGCTATTACAAATTATCACAAACTGGGTGCCTAAAAGAAGATAAGTTTTTTCCTCAGTTTTGGAGGCCAAGGACCAAAATCAAGGTGCCACCAGGGCCACACCCTGTGGCCCTCCACATTCTTCAGGTGCAGCTCTGGGTGCTGGCTACTCCAAGCTGAACGGGGTACATATCACAAGGTAGAAGAGACCCTCTGGGGCCTAAAGCCCAAGCTATGTGGTGAGCGCTTGGCTGATGGTTTGTGTGAAGGACTGAGGAAAGCCGAGCATAGCAAACTCCTGCCTAGTGTGCTGAACATGCAAAGGAGGCTGTGAAAGGTCACAGCATGGCTGATGGGAGATAAGACTGGAGAGGTCAAGACCCAGCCCTCTGGTCTGTCTCTAACCACAGCTTCTGACCTCCTCCTATGTCCTGGTCTCCAACCTACCCACTGGAGCAGGTCCAGCTCACTGCTGGTTTGACTATAAAGTGCCCAGGCTCAACTGCCCAGGGTCTTTCTCCATAGAGGCCCAACCTCCAAGGCATTCTTCCAACCCCACCACTACCACTGCTGTTCAGCTTGTTTAAGCTGTGGACTGTGGGAGAAAGATCCACAATGAGAGCAGTCAGTACCATCTCTCTCCTGGATCAGAGTATGAAGATGGTGCTCATGTGGAGATGGTCCTGCCTTCTTCACGTCTACCCTTTCTTAACAGCTCAAGTTTCTTAGCACCTCATCCATCCCTGGCTCAGACAAAGCCAGCCAATGGCTCAGTGGCCAATGCATTGAGCCCTCTACCTCTTCCACCCCCATGGTCCCCAATGGCCTGCAGTTTCCCAGCCCATGAGAGCTGGACATCCAGGTGATGACCCTAGATAAACTGTGAGCCACAGGGTTCTGAGGTGGCCTTATCACAGGGGTGGACTGGAGGCTCTACAAGGTCTAAATGTTCAGGCTCTGTGGTGGTACTAGCAGCTCAGGGCCTCCTGGGCTCAGTTCCTGGGTGTGCTTGAGTTAAAATTCCCATCAGCAATATCTAAAAGCAAAGGGTTATCCAGCCACTGAAGCTGAAGCCATGACAGCATAGGAAACCTGAGGTGATGGCAAAACTGAAAAGGCTACAGCATTGACCTTCTTGGGTCTGTTCATCTTTGGAAAGGCCTGGAAAAGTTAAGGAGCCAACAAACCCACAGGGACAGAAATAAAATCTTTGTTGAAAGGACTCATGGTGGAAAAACTCCAAGCAAAGAAAGTAGTCTTGCTAAGTTGGGTCACAATCCCCACTTCTAAGCATTCAGAAGAAGGCACCAAGCAGGTTTCTACCCAGCACAGCCACTGTGCAAGACCGTGACCTCTGGGCTCTTCCTCTTATCCGTAAGGGGAGATAAGAGGAGGGAACTATTTTCCGCTCCTGAGGTCCCTGGTGACCATTTCTACACCATAAATGTTACTTTCTTATACACCTGCCAGACCTCCCCCTGCTGGGTATTCACACACGTTCTAAGCAGATGCAGAAGGATAAAATATCAGCACTGATGAACTTGACAGGAGTTTTTTGGAACAAAAGGCTTTAAATACAGTAAGAAATGTCTTATGCCTTCCATCCACCTCTGGTGCTGTCTTCATTTCCTGTTGCAGGGCGCCAATGCCACAGCACATCTGCCGTTCCCCACGTGTTGGAGGCCATTGGAAGTTCTTCACTGCAACAGCCACAGATGACCACAGGTCTGAAGAGGACTCCTGCTGTCCTCGGCTTGGTTCTCCATAGGCTTTAGCCAAGTGTGACTGGAGGACTCAGGGAGATACAAGGAGCACAGCACTGCCGAAGTGGCCTAGGGTGCAGTGCCATCTCTCAGGAGGCTCCTCTGCTAGGCCTGCTCCCCAGTGCCACTCCCGCTGGCCCCTGAGCCTCTGCCAGACACCTGGGCTTCTGAGGCGCGAGAGGCCTGCTTGGGCAGGCGGATGGGGACGTAGATGTTAGAAGCACAGTGCTCCTTGAGGTACTCCCCTCCCTTTTCCTCATATTCCTTCCTGCTGACCCAGGCTCCGCTGTCTTCCAGGTGGTCCAGGGCCCAGTCACGAGCACCGTACCAGGCATCCAGCACAGGGTTGGAGGCAAGCTGAACCTGGAATGAAAAGCAGACGCTCACCAGGAGGACATCTCACCCCAGGGCTCTAGGCCCCAAGTTGAGGGGGAGGGGTAGCTGGCTCAGCACGACCCCTCCCATGCATCCTCAGAACACAGGCACAGGAGGGCCCCGCTTGACTCCTAAACATGCAAGACGGTCACCAACCAAGCTGAGCTGAAACATGCAGCCTCTCCAAGTGAGCACCCAGGAACACAGGTGCCCAGGCACCACCTCATGGTACCAACGGGGCCATCGCCACCCTGGGTCAGAGAGACGCACCACCCAGCCCTGGCTCCATGATGCTGTTGACCACAAGCTGTCAGGACAGAGGTGAAGCGGAGGCAGCTCTGACCATGGTGGTCACAGAGCCTAGGGAGAAAACATCCAAGGAGGGTGATCTGGCCTTCTCTGTGATGCTGCCAGTGTTTAGTCCCCACCATTCATCCTTGGAGCAAGGATGGGGGCCAGCAGCCCTGCAAGGGCCTCTCCACCAGCCTGCCTGACCATTCACAGGAGCACTTCCGATCAACTGTGACCTCCTGCTCTCTAAGGAGCTTGCCTTGCTTCCCACCCTTCCTTCTTCTCCCTTCCTCCCCCAACCATGGGAGATCCAAGCTGGAATGGTACTTTCAGAACTTCTGCAAGTAAAGGACAGGCCATGCAAACCAGAATGGATGGAAAAGAATGGGGGCGAGAGAAGCACAAGCTGAGACTATGTTTCCCGGGCCACCATGGAGCAAGGGACTTGTGTAAGAAGTCTTTTCAGAAGATTGCATAACAAAAGTGCCCATCCCTCCGGCTTAGGAAAAGCCAGTGGGAAAATGAATATAAGGCGCTTGGGATTCTGCCTGGTACACACAGTATTCAATAAACAGTAGCTATTTTTATCACTAATATGAAACATAGTAAGATCTATGGCCAATAATAGAATGGTACACAGCCATACAAAGGATACTTTAGGAATATGCATATTGATTAAAAAAATCTGTCACAATAATTTGCAAATGAAAAAAACATGAATGATAAAACAAGCTATCAGCAATCTTCTTGGTTAAAAGCATACACATGATAAGAAAATGACCTGAAACTTTACATATAAATAACATTGCTCACAACAAAGACTGAACCCAGAAATGTTTTTTCTACTTTAATTTTGGCTTATGTAAATTGTGATTGTTTGGTAATGTTATAAAAATGCTTTCCTGTTTAAGAAAAGAAAAACAGAAACTTTTTTTTTTTTTTTTTGCAGTGCTGAAAATCAAATGCAGGGTCTCTTGGATGCTAGGCAAGTGTCCTACCACTGAGCTACATTCCTAGCCTCAGCAACTTTATTTATTTTTTGAAACTTTATTTTTTAAAAGGAGTATATAAAGCTGGGTGCCATGGCACACCCCTATAGTCCTAGCTCCTTGGTAGGCTGAGTCAGCAAGATCACTAGTTTGAGGCCAGAGGCACCCTATGCAGCTTAGGAAACCTTATCCCAAAATAAAAAATAAAAAAGGGACTGGGGGTACAGTTCAGTGGTAGAGAACTTGCAAAGTATGTGTGAAGCCCTGAAATCAACCCTCAGTACTATCAAAAAAGAGTGATGAAGTTATACACATCTTGGGGTTCTCTACCTTCCGAAAATCATGCAGGGCCTAGAAGTTCTTATGTTCGGGCCACTGCTGTAGATAGCACCTGAACTTGGACTTGTGAGGTTGATGCTGATAGAATCACACTTGTTACAGTTGCAACGGGAAAGAGAGTAGGAAGGGGCAGGGCTGGGTATTCAGCAGGTCCTGAGACTGAGAAAGAAGATAGCTGCAGAAAGGCAGAGGGAGAGACCAGAGGCAGCACTCCTACACCAGTGTGCACAAAGCAATCACAGGAAAGGCTTCTGAGCTTACCATGGAGATCTTGACCATCCCAAGAGACTTTTTCTCCATGACTTCACCAGTTGCCTGCCAGCATGAGTCAAGCCCACCCTTAAGAATGTCACCCCTTCGCTCTGGCATGCTGTCCCTCCTGCCCTCTGGCCTTTCCAAGACACTGTCATGGGTGTCCCGCATCCCCCAACCTCCCTTAACAGCTACTGTGATTTAAAGCTAAATCCTTGACTTCACCTACTCTCCCCAGCAATGTCCTGGAGCACCTGCCTGAGGGGATTGGCATCCACCCTCCTACCTTCTCCCAAGCACTCAGCAGCCAGCTACGCCATCTCCTCCTGGCCCCCACTGGAAATAGAATTCATTTTCCTCCCCTCCAAGCCTGTCCTACTGGACAGTTCCTAGTCCAGTGAATGTCAAATTTATCAAATTAGGTACTCCATGTTAAACCTGGGAGTTGTCTTAGGTCCCACTACATCTTTCTCCAGCCAATCTATTACCAGTTCTGATCATTTTACTCCCTTAATTTCTCTCAAAGAAATTCCCTTCTTTTCCTCTGGCTCTGTTCCTGCTTTCATACTCTCTACATAACAATCAAGCAACACTATACCAAGGGCTGGAATACATTTCACAACACAGTCACTGGCTCTTCCCTAACAGAGGGTAGGAATCTAAAGATAAATCTAAAGTCAGTACTAAAGGCTTCTTGGAGGGAATGACATCTAACCCAACAACAGAGAGAATGTTCAAATGTGCTAGGATGAGCATTCTACACAAAGGGAACCTACATGTGCAAATGCCCCACACAGGAAAATGTGGCATGTCTGAGGAACCACCAGCAACTCACCATGGCTGAATGAAGTGGGGAGGGAGTGATCTGGTCACAATGGTAGGTTATCCATAGTCAGATCACAAGGGACCTTGTAAGCCTGGTGAGTAGACAAGGTGCATTTGAAGGCTGGTGAGCTGCCTCCTAACTGGTCTCCTGCTTCCAGTGTTTCATCTGATGCTCAATTTCCCACCCCAGTCAAAAGCATCTTCCTAAAATATAAATCAACCACATGACTCCCCTGTACAGACTCCTTCATGGACCCCATGGTCTAACGCTAACAGCTGTGCAGAGGAGAGTTAACAAGGCAGGCCTCTTGCTTACCCTAGACCTAAGACAACTCCCAAGTTTAACACAAAGTACCCAGTTTCATAAATATGACATTCACTGGATGAGGAACTATTCAGTGGGACAGGCCCAGAGGGAAGGAAAATGAATTCTGTTTCCAGGGTGGGCTGAGTTTGTGGTGGTACACAGGAGACAGAGTAGCTGGCTACGGAGTGCTTGGAAGAAGGTAGGAGGGTGGATTCTGATCCTGAGCGTAGCTTTGTCCCCAGCACACACTGGAAACTTGGATTTGGGGGAGGCTCCCACCATTACTCAGTAAGAGGGGCACGCTGTGCTGTCTTGTATGAACAGTGTGGTTTATGCTCAACATCTGCTCTCCTTTTGTATGTCTGGAATGTCACTATACTTCAGGAACAGGGTGCCAATATGACCAGCCTCCCAAATAAAAATCCTTGATGCTCAGTCCTGAAAGACTTCCCTGTCTGGCAATGTTTAACATGCTGTCCCAAGTTGTTGCTAGAATTAAGGGTGTCCTTTGAGACTCCATTGGCAAGGACTCTGGAAGCTGGCACCTGGTTTTCCTCTACTTTGCCCAGTGCACCTCATCTATGTGTCAGTCTTGCATCCTTCCACTGAAGTAAGTCATAAGAATAAGTACAATTATACGTTGAGGCCTGAGTCTCAGAAGTAAATCGTCATAGCGGTAGTCATCTTAACAATCCCAGGACAATGGCTAAGCTCTGAGAGCTCATTCCATGCAGACTTGTGCTTAGCGTTCAACGCACAACAGCAACTGATCCCCAACAACAAGTACTGTGGTTACCTCATTCTTCCCATTGAGAAATGCAGCAATGGTGATGACAGAGTCAGTACTAAAGCCTGAAGACCACATTCTAAATGTATAAGAATAGATCAAGGCCAGGGTTCTTGGCAGGACACAAGGGCTCTGCTCCTGTAGGCCTTGTTGACCTCTCTACCTCCTCTGCCTCCCCTCCCTCCTTAGTAGCTGTGTGCTCCAGACATTCAGTTACTTCTCCCTCTCCAAAGCATTTGCCCCTGCCCCTTTGTTCATGCTAGGCCCTCTCTCTGGAATGCTTTCTCCAACTCACCCCCTCCATAAAGTGTAGATGGCAAACACCCACACATCCTTAGAAGATTCAGTTCCATGCAGCCTGGTAGGCGCCCATATGCTCTGGGTTATCACAGCCCATCAGATAGTGAGCTCCTCACAGCTCGGGGCTATATCCAGGCTGTTTCTGCATCCCCACAGTGCATGGTCCACAATGGGAGTTTAGACCACGTTTCTTGGTAATTGGGGATTTGGTAGATAAACTGTGGGGCATTTGTACCATAGGCATAACAAATAATATTTTAGAATGACAAGGAAATATTTTCCTGACAGGTTAAGATAATCCAGGTAATAACGAATACATCTGGGTGTGGGGGCATACACCTACTATCCCAGCACTTGGGAGGTTTCACAGAGGGATTTTGAGTTCTTGGCCAGCCTGACCTAGACAGGGATTTCCAGGTCAGTCTGGACTACATAGCAAAGTTCTGACTTGAAAACAAAACAACAAAACAAAAAAGCAATATACACTTATATGTGCAGAAAACTTGAGAAAGACAATTTGCCTATAGATAAGAAGGATCACTTGTTTTCAAGGTACATGTTTCCATATTGTTTGATTTTATTATTCAAGGTATGATCAAAAGATATGATGAATGTTTCAACTAAAAAAAAATTATAGTAAGAGATACGTTGCCATTAATGTCCCTCAAAACACATCTAGTAGCTTCAAATACATGTATCCCATTGTTCTTGCCACTTTCTGAAGCAGTTCTGGAAGTCCTCTTTAATGAGTGTCTTCAGTTGTGCTGCACTATTGTAGCTGCCTTGATGTCCTGAATCAATTAGAAATGTTTACCTTTCACGGTCATTTTGACTTTGGGGAAGAACCAGAAGTCACACGGTGCCAGATCTGGTGAGAAAGGTGGATGAGGACAAACTGCAATGCTTTTATTCGACAGAAATTGTTGTACCTTATTTGACAGAAATTGCTGTACCAGAAGCAATGTGTGACCCAGAGCACTGTCATGATGGAAAATAAAACTAAAGACATTCACAGAAAAGGACTTTCAGAACTGCTTTAGAAAAGTGGCAAGAATGACGGAATTAAGTGTGTGCAAAGCCAGGGGAGTATGGCAATGTGTCTTTTTCTGTAATAAATTTTTAAAAATTTAAACATTCATATTTTTTGATCACACCCTACATGCTGTCATCCTTTTCAAATAAAAACAAAGTGGTATACAAAACAGTATTCCCATTCTGCTTCAAAAATTAAAGGCATATTAAAGATTAGGAAGAAAAGATATGAAAGTGTCAACAGTGGGTATCACTGGACGATGGAATTATACAACAATTTTTCTCATTTACATTTTTACTTTTGCTGTCAGAAAAAATTACTAGTATTCTCAAATAGTAAGTTAAATGATCAGTACCTGGAAAGAAGACCGAAAAGGCCTCATCTCCAGTAGTTCCTTCTCAATTCTAGCTTTCATCCCTGGGTACATCACATTCCCACCAGTGAGGAAAATGTTCTGGACAAGCATCTCCTGAACATCCTTTGAGTACCTAGGACAGAAATGATTTTCCAACTTGAATATTCAAGGACATTATAGATGTGGAAATGCAAGTTCTTGATACAGTTTATTTTTTGGCATGTACTTGAAAAGTTAAAAAAGAAAAAAAAATCCCAACCTTTCATTTTTCATTCTCATCTCTAAAGAATGCTTCCAATTATCTAGTTAAAACTTTAATTTGAATGGCCAATTCACTTCTTTAATGTGATTAGAATTTTTCTGCTTTTATAATTCATTGGGGTTTGTTTTGGTTTTTTGGCAGTGCTGGGGATCAAACCCAAGGCTTTGCACATGCTAGGCAAGTGCTTTACCACTGAGCTATCTACATCCTCAGCCCCAGGCTTTTTCAAACAGGGTCTCACTATGTAGCCCAGGCTGGCCTGGAATTCATAATCCTCCTACTTCCACCTTCCAAGTGCTGGGATTACAGGTGTGTGCCACCATGTCCAGCTATAAAGAATTTTTTAAAAATCAACCTTATTGAAGATTAACTTACATACATTTTGACAAAGGCTAACAAATTTATATGCCCCAATAACCATTGCCACAATCAAGCTACAGAACATTTTCATCTTCCCAAAAAGTTCTACCTCCTCTTTGGGTTGAGAACTCACCTCTCCATCTGTTCTTTTTGTTTGATTGCTTTGTTTTTGAGATGGGGTCTCACTATTTTGCTCAGAGTAGTCCTGAACCCATGGGGGTCAAGTGTTCCTTCCATGTCAGCTCCAACTGTCATGACATGCACTCACCAGCACACCTGGCTTTGTAAATAAGATCTTTTCTATATATTCGATATTTCCTGCCAATTATTAAGACTAAGCTCAAAGCCACTCAAACAAAATAGATGCAAAAGTGTTTTTTCCTTCCTAAGTGCATTTTTCCATCCTATCATAACCAAAAGCAGCCAGAGTGCTACAAATTATGCTCCCTCCTTGCCCAACTTGATCAACATAGTGATATGCTGTCTCAAACAAAACAAGAAACAAAAAAATCAATAAAATCACTAGTTCTTCTGGATGTGGTGACACACAGCTATAACCCCAGCTACTCAGGAGGCTGAGGCAGGAGGACCACCAAGCTCAAGGATACCCTGGGCTATATAACGAGACCCTGTCTCAAAATATAAAATTAATTAAATCACTGGTCTTTAATAATGTGAAGTTTCACATGAAAGCCAATGTACATGTTACCATGTTGCTCAAACTTAAAAGAAGTCCTCAAAATTCCTCAAATGAACTGAGCTCGTACATGTTCAGAAAATTAGAGAGCTCCACTTGTGAGCAGGCCTGGTAACAGACAGAAGAGACTATCTGAACACAGTGAGTGAATGGAAAGAACATAAAGACAGACTTCCCAAGTGTCCACCAAATCTTTTCAATGCAAAACCCAAGGAAATGGCTCAGGGAAGCATTAGGGAGAAGTGTCATCGTCTCACCTGTCCAGAATGTACTGAAGAGTCTCTGCTACTCCTGCCTGCTCTTCTCCAATTAGAGATGGCTGGAAAATAATTTCTGGAGCTCGAATTCTTTCTGTCCCAACATATAGCTGATGATACGCTGCCAAGTTAAATACGGGCTTTAAAAACCCAAGGTTTAAGAGAGATTTTTAGGCCATAATGACAATCGTCCCATTTGCCAGTTTACTCAAACTGCATTTCTTATTCTGGTACAGGTTCTATTCTCTGTTCATGCCATAAGGGCCCCTTCTCAACTCTCCTGACTTGTTGATTCAGTTTGCTACCTTTGTTCAACCTCAGAACAAAAAATCCCTATATGCTGCCTCATGCCATGGTTCCTGAGTGGCAGGAAGGGACCTCATGGAGAGTTGCAGTTAAAAGGCCCAGAAAAGATGCCCACATCTCCACATAGTGCCTGGTTTAGCTCCCTAGTCCTTACACAGAAGAACATTCCCCCAGGAGGCCTCAGACACAAGTCAGTTTACCCAGACTCCACTGTGATGACAGAAAGGTAGACCTCAATGAGGATTAAGTATGATGACTTTGGCTTAAGTGTAAAGGAAACCACAGAAAGCCAGTCTGCAGGTCCAAAGACTCCAATCACTTGCCCAAATGTTTCTGGCAGGAAGACAGTTCCTCACAGATTCACAGACCATGGTGCTGGAATTTTAACCAACCATCGGGAAAAACTTCACTGGTACCACTAAGCAATGGTATCTCCTTTTCTAGAAAATACACCTGGGATTTTAAAATATATTCCCAAAGCAACTGACTGGACCAGTCACGCATGTCAATAGCTTCAAGGTCATTGTCTCAGTGGCAGGAGCCGAACCTGGACAGTGGTGACAGGCTTCTCCACTTCAGATGCTTCCTCAGAAAACAAGGGCTCGAAGTCATTCACGCCCTCCACATCCTCCAGGGACGGCTCCAGCTGCTCCAGGTCAGGGGTCTAGGAAGAGAATAGCCCAGAATAAACAAGGCAAACCTGCATCTCCAGCAAGCTTTGGCTCTACTAGTTCATGTTCTTGAAAATGATCAGGAACTTGCCCAGTGTTCCAAGTTTATATAAAAACTATGAACATTTTTCTAAGCTATTTTTACAAAAGAACACACGTGAAGCAAAGACAAAAAAGCCAGGAACAGGCTTTGCTTTTATTGCCTATCTGTCCTACTAACACAACCGCAACAACTCCTGGCTTCTCTGAAGCCTTCCAATGGTGCCAACTCCAGGTACGGCATCAAGGAAGATGGGATGCTTGCACCAATCTCACCACCGTGCACTCCTCTGGGGGCAGAGTGTGACAATGGGGGTCCCACAGAGGAGTTGGGTTACCAGCAAAACTAAATCTCCAGATAATTAATACACACACCAACACTAGTAGGCTTAACTATTAGTCCCTTGGCAGCAGGTCTCTTTAGGCTAGATGGCACAGTGCTTTCTATCTGTGGAATCCTGCAGCACAGCTCTCTTCTTCAATGACAATGACCCTGGCTGGGGCCTGGACATGCTGGCACTGTTCCCAAAGGATGGCTCAGGGCCCTTTTAATTCTAACCTGGACAAAAGAGGAACTGGAGAATATCATCTTAAGCAAATGAACACAAGCTCAAAAAGAGAAATACCATATGTTCTCACTCATATGTGGGAGCTGTATCTTACTTAAAGGAAGAAAAAAAAATCTTATACATATATGAGTTAATGTATAAAAATGCGCACAATTAAACTTAGCAAAGAAAGGACAATATGAAGAGTAGAAAGAAGGAGGGAGGGAACTAGGAAAGGGAAGTGAAGATTGCGGAAGGTGGGATGAGGAGGAGAATCAATGTAGACGGATAAAGAGGGAGAGGATAATTTCAATGTAAACAACACAACTTCATGAGTACATGGGAAAAATAGGGGAACATAACCCAAATATGCATTTGAGTTTTACTATATATTAGTCAAGAGGTTCCATAAACCTTGTAAGTTGATAAAAGTATAATCAAAAGTGATATAATAGTTGCATAATGGAAAAAGCCAATGCTGTATTACTCTGTTCCCCACAAACATTTACCAATAAAGGAAGGAAAAAAAAAACCTGGACAAAAGAAAGGGCTGGTCTTAGAAGATATCATCAGATGCCTACCATTCTACTATCTGAGTCATGCCCCTCTGGACTCAAAAGAGGAGAAGTGATGGGAAGACAGTTTGCTGCATCCCAGGGAAGGCACTCTAACAATGACAGCACTTGCAGCCTGAGCTGTCTTACTAGGGGGTGTCTGGAGAGGGCTCAAGTATACTCAATAACCAACAGCTAAGTATGCCAAAGAGAAGATTCTCACACTGAATGTGTTCTGAGTCCCTCCGTACTCAATCCATGAAATAAGTGAACTACCAATTCAGACAATTTAAGTACACGTCTCTAGAACCTATTTGTGTGTAGGACAAATGTAGACCAGCATTCAAACTCCTACAGAGGCACTGCCCCTCATTACCTTTCACTCCTACAAAGCCAGTGCCCCTC
Organism: Pedetes capensis; assembly: GCA_007922755.1. Lineage (NCBI taxonomy): Eukaryota > Metazoa > Chordata > Mammalia > Rodentia > Pedetidae > Pedetes > Pedetes capensis. The sequence continues at coordinate 27,000 of VMDO01014359.1, read as the reverse complement.
ATTATCCCACACACCTTCACACACCAAAAAATTCATGTGGCATATACAGCAAACTGAATGAGTGACAATGCATTCTAAATTCTAAATTCTGTTAACTTGGATGTTTCTCCCATTTTAAGAGCCATTTTCCAGGCTGAGGGTAAATCCTATAAAGGGGAGTATTTACCTCAGAGAACAAGATGAGAAGGCTGCTTTATAAAGATGTCATTTAGGGAGGAAAGAGAGTGGGTTGAGGGTGAGAATCTAGAGCTCCTTGCTCTCAGTGAAAGTAGCAAGCACCATCTCAGCTGATACTGAACCAGAGGCAGGACAAGGATATCTGCCCAACTGTTGCCTAAGGACCAAAAGAATGTAGACAGACCAAAGGAAGGATCATGCTAAACTCAACTTAATGAACCCTGAGTCTATCAGAATTACTTACAGGGGAATGGGTAACTTGCAGACAGCCCTTAAGTACAGTTCCACCAAGGGGAAGACTCTCCCCAAATTCCAACTAAGAAGTCCATGGGAAGCTGAACCACCATGGAGTCCCACAATCAGCCAACCATTTCTCTCTCATGTAACTTAGCATCACATGCAGTTGCAGCAGGGGGAGCTAGTGACTAGTAGCTCAGAGGAAGGTCTTGTAGAGTCCCTGAGAGTCTTGTGACCCTGCTCCCTCCAAGAGCAAATGCTGATAGCTCCATTACCATCATCACTATAGGCCTAGTTATGCTGTATAGTTTTACCTATTTCAATGCCAAAGCTGTGAGGCCAAGGTCCCTGAAGGTCATTCCAGGTGTTCTATATTAAGATAGACACTATGGTTATCATCATGTCCAGCCCAGAAGAACCAGCTAATAGTAGACTGACCTGCACTGCAGATGTCATTACTGCATCTCACCAGTTAGGCAGCAGTGGCTCAGGCAAGTGGAGTCACTCGCCCAAGGTCATGCTACACTAGTATGTGGTGTAAACTTGGCAGGGAACATAAAATGCTCAGCTCCAAAGTCTGTGCTCTGCCTTAAGCTCTGCCTTCTATGAATCAGGGGTTTGAACTCAGGAAGACAACTGGGGCTTTAGGAGTAGGAAAACTGCCCAAGGTCAGAGTGAGTAATACAACAGCTGAGCAGCAGCAACCCAGAAGCATGAATGGCTCCTCTGTCCATGCCAAATCATCGGTACCTGTGATCTGGAAGATGTTCAGTAACCCTCACAAGAAAGGAGCCCCACCAATGCCTGTCCCTATTCTGGCTGGACACTAACTCAGCTCTTCAGAAACGCCCCCTGAAGGGGTCCTGGGAGAGGATCAGACGTGGATCGCCAAAGTTCTCTTTCATCCAAGAAGCCCAGGAACCACAAGGCAGTGTAGTATAACAGAGAGTAGGCAGGCTGGGGAGGCAGCTGATCCAGCTCTGAATGACAGCCTCACAGACATGAAAAAGCTGGGAATGCTTGCTCTGAGCCACCTCTCCATCTTTAAGACCTGGAGCAGCCATCAGGTGAGCATTGAACATGTCTTCTTTCTTTCTTTTTAAATATGCACTCACTGGCCCCTTCGATAATTCAACTGTTATTACTAGGCTGAAGACACACAAATGTATCTGCAAATTAAAAATAACTATGCATAAAACTTGTGACCTCCCAAACAGCAGCGGGCAAAGGCAGGCATTGGTGCTCCTCTTCTCTGCCACTCTATTCCTACACTCTGTAAAGGGGACATTCCAGTAAGAGGTGGGTCTGTTTCCTCCTGCTGAGTCTCAGCAGGAGCTCAAGAGGACTCTACCCAATAGAATTTGGTGCAAATGACGTGAAGTGACTTCTGAGGAGTCATAAAAGGCGACACAGCTCGTTTCATCTTCACCTCTTGACACACTGACTCTCTAGCCACTGTATGAAGATGCTCCCTCTTGAAAGCCAACAGCCATGTTGCCTGGCATGAAGACACATGGAGAAATGTGTAGGGCCCAGGTCAACAGTGCTCACGAACCCTGCCTTGGCAGTCACCCCAACCCAGATGCCAGAGTTGCTTGAAAAACTCTCCAGACAACTCCAGCCCCCAATGTTCAAGTCTTCCCAGCCCTGGTCCAGACATCATGGAGCAGAGACCTCTGCTGTGCCCCATGTGAATCCCTGATCCATCAAACTCGTGAGTCTAAGTGAATGGTAGATGCTTCACGCTACTAAGTCTGGAGTTTCTCCTTATACACAACAGATAAAGGAAAAATGTTTCTAATGGTGCCCAGGTCTGGCAAGCCCCAGACTGTGTCAGAGCCTTTCTTCTCCCACTTCCTGTGCACTCCCTGTGGCAGTTGTCTTAAGCCTCCCCCAGATGTCTCTTCCTCAGTCCCCTTCCTCTCACCACCCTGTAATTCACAGCATGTCACCTGAGCTGCTTATTCTTCATTCTACCTCACCTGTCTCTCTTCTTGGCTTTTCACCCATCCCTGTCTCAAAGGATGAGTACACCATCTTCCGTCCTCGGCTAGGCTGACCACCCGCGATCTCATAACTCCCCCACCAAGCTCCTAGGCTTCCTTCCCTGCCTGTTCTTTCACAATCTCCCTTGGCTTCCTCGGGTATTCTTCTCTTCTCACTCCCACATGACCCTGTCCTCCACCTCAAGCCCTGGAAACCTGCCCCGGGTGTCCCACACAGACTTTCAAGACAAAGTGCTCAAAACTGAGCTCATTATCTGTCCAAACTTGGCCAAAAGCACCACCACCCACCCCACGTTCAGTACAGCTGATGAGTTAAGGTGGAAGCTGGAATGGGACGGCTTGTGTTTGGAACTCAGTAGCTACTTCTGGCTATATAACTGTGGGCAAGTTTCCTCCCTCCGTAAAGTCTCAAGCTTCCTGGTCTGTGTAATGGGAGTGAGGATAGTACCTATTGAGTTGGGAAAAGTAACCAAAAACACACTTGCAAAAGGGCTCAGCACATGGTCCAGCACAGACCATGTGCTCTATCATCTACCACTGCCACACCAAAATCTTTAGGTCCTACCTAAAGTGTCTCCTCCTCCCCCTCCATCCCCATGGCTTCTGACACATTTCATGCGCACATCAGCTCTCTTGTGACTATTACAACAGATTTTTATTCTGCTTCCTCACCTTCCACCTTACCTGCCCCAATAACCATCTCCCTAACTGCCAACAGTTATTTTCCTAAAAGAAAATCTCAGTCATTTCTTTGCTCCCACTCAGAAGGGAAGGATCATAAACCTGACTGGCAAAAACCTTCACAGCCACCCCCGTGTCACCTCTTGCCACAGCCCTTCTTGCGAAGGCTCTGCAGGCCTCCCTACTTTACATCTAAAAAGTGGTACTTGGTAAAATCAAATCATCTTTCAGGGCTTCTTGTATACACTTTCAAATTCCCCAAATGTCTTCCCAGAAAAGACTATAAACCTTAAGGTTTCAAAAGATTGTTTCTACTGTAACAAAGATACCGTCATTCACCTACATTTTAGCCACTTTAAAAGCATCCCACCTTACAAATAAGATAATTTCTTAGCTTTACTAAAAATGGTATGAACTTACTTATTTCAAGTCACATGTGTCATAAAGAAGAACAAAGCTAGTAATTTCAACACAAAGAGTAAGCATCTAACCAGCTAAGGTGGTACATGCTTGTAATCCCAGAGACTCTGGAGGTGGAGGCAGGAAAATCCAGGATTGAGGCCAAAGGCAGCCTGTGTAACTTAGGGAGGCTCTGTCTCTAGACAAAAAAAGAAAAATTTAAAATGGGCTGAGGGGTGCAGCCCAGTGGTACGGCACTTGCAAAGTATGTGGGAGGCCTTAGATTCAACCTTATGTACCACGGCCACACAAAAAAGCATCCAACAGAGGACAGATTCTCTGCCAAGGCTTGCTTCTTAGCCTAGGATCTTCCAGGATGTCTATACATGTGCTGTATGGTGCTCAGGACATTCGCACGTTCCTTTGGAACCAAAAGGAACAACAGTTTGCCAAAGCATGCTGGGGAAGCAGCCGGAGGGCTCCCTGAACAGCTGTGAGCAACATAAGAGCTGCCAGAAAACTCTCTGTATTTGGTCTAGTGTTTTCCAACAAATAGATGACACTCTAAAACTATGCTCTTCCCCTTCCTCCCTCCCTGTGCTATGCGTGTAGCTGTGAAACGCAAGCATCTTCTAGTTTAAACATTCCACTGACAATGCCAACAAAGTTTGCTCCTTTTACAACCCTCTCATGGGAACAATTTCAGAACGGCAAGGACCAGAATGAATTTATCTGTAGGAAAAAAATGGATGTTAGGAAACATTATAAATTTAAAAATTCAGCTTTTACTGCCTAAGTGGAATTTCAATATGAACTTTAGCCCACATATATCTATTTGTGTCATTTTAAGAGAATTACATTGTTGAAAAACACTACAAATACTTTTTGAAAGTCAAAACTGGCTACCCAGTGTCATGGTCAAATTTATCCCATGAAGATGACTGTAACTGACTCAAATCACAATCACCCTCAATAAATGCTGACTGTTCAGGCTTTGGTGACAGATCAGTTGAACAGATTTGTTCGATACAGAGAAATCTTCTGAAGTACATTCCAAAATCTTTCCAAGCCCAAGCAGATCTCATGTATTTCCACAGAACATAAAGCACACATGTACCCAAAAGTATCTGTGAATGAATGAGCAGTGCCTGAATCCCAGCATGAAACAAATACATAAAAATGACAAAGAAAAGGAAAAACTAAATTTCTCAACTGCTCAGGAACCACATCTTCATACTTGTCTTTTTCCTGTGGAAATCTGAAATCTCTAACTGGCATGTAGCTTTGTGCCTCTCTTTGGTATGAAGAAGCTTATGTCCTATTGACATGTTAAACCCAGTAAGAACTAAATATAGATGAATACACAACAAACAATATGGTTCTGGATTTAAATCTGAAACAGACCTGACCCTGGGAGAAGCAAACAAAAAGGCACAGTGATTTAGCAGATGATGATCTGCAATACTGTGCGGCAGAGAGATGGTAGCTAAGGCTCCTTCTCCCCTAGATCATAGTGATCTGGAAAGGGCTGTTGGTAAGCCTCACTCAGGATCTTCTCAAGAAAGCAGGCATGTTCATGGCCAGTACTGTACTTTCATAATCTACAGTCTATCAACAGAGGGAAAGAATGCACGGCTGAGAGCGCCTCCAGCTAAGAGACGGCTTCAAAAGTAAACTTCCCACTAAGCCAAACACAACTGTGTCATCATTGATAAGCACCACACCCAGTATCCAATAGCACTGACCCGAATCCTTCTACAGTATTATTTCTTTCAAAAAAATCAGAAGTAATCAAGAGCTCAAGAAAAGTCAAATTAGAAAGCAAAAAGCCAACAACTAATCAGTCAATCCTACTTCAGATAAGGCAATAAGTATATTCTTTGGTTTTGGAACTCTGTTGTTGTTGTTGTTGTTGTTGTTGTTGTTGTTAGGTGCCATCAAGTCGGTGTCTGACTCATAGGGACCCTATGTACAACAGGCGAAATAGTATTGTTAGTGCTTCTCTGCTGTTCATAGGGTTTTCAATAGCTGATTTTTGGAGGGAGTGGGTTGCTGGGTCCTTCTCCCAAGCATCCAGCACCTGGTGTTCCCAGGTGGTCTCCTATCCAAGAATTAATCAGGTCCGACCCTGTTTTGCTTCCAAGACTTGATGGGATCAGATGCCACAGTGGCACGGCTGCAGGATTACTAGAACTCTAGAGATGACAAACTCAGTGACAGTAAGATTCTGTTCCACTTCTAGAGATAGGTAACTTCTGGACTGAGTGACCTGTGGGCCACCCTTTCACCATGCAGACCCCAAGATATCAAAGGGTAGATTACCCACCTCACCTCACCTCAGTTCTACTGCCTGGCTACATCAATATTTATGAACAGTCCACTGGCAGAGAATAGAGAAGAGAGGGAGAGAGAAGAGGGAGAAGAAAGAGAAGAGAGGAGGTGGGGGGAGATAGAGAGGGAGGGAGGGATGGAGGGAGAGGGAGAGGGAGGGGAGGGGGAGGAGGGGGAGAGAGAGGGAGAGGTGGGAGAGAGGGG
>VMDO01014359.1:0-20865 GCA_007922755.1 Pedetes capensis | reverse complement strand
CGGTCTCACTAAGTTATATAGGCTGTCTCTGGTATCAAACTTGCAATCCTACCTCTGCCTACCAAGTTGCTAGAATTACTGGTGTGCATCACTATGACCAGCCTACAATCAGTTTTTAGCACCTAATAAAAAGCATATTTAACGCACACCCGCAAAAATTTTATTGAGCATATCTACTAGTATAGCCATAAGAAAATTCATAAATTATGCACAAAGCATGAGCCCTGCCGTTAGGGAGCACTAAGCTGGAAAAGAGGCAAGTGAAGGATCAACCACAATTTACTAATATGAGCAACAAGTTAAACAGAGAATGTGACTCACTGTCAGATGACAGAGGAGCAGGTTCAGGCTCAAGATACCACCACACAGTTGGCACATGGATGTTCTTCTTATTCTACCTGTATGCTTCCCCTCCAGGGGTGAGGTTCCCCTGGCCAAAACTGCAGCTGGTGCAGGTTCAGTGCCATCGCTCCCCCTGCAATGCTCCTACTGACATCATCCATCTAGGTGTCCCCTTCCTCCCACCAGGTCACATCCCTCTGACACCGGTATTCTTGAGACACTCCTCTGTCAGAGGAAGGCCCTCTCTAAATGACCCTAAGGGGCTTCCCTCCCAAAACCTCAGTCACCTCTGGCTTGCTGTCCACCACATCCACCTCGAGACTGACTTCTGCCTGAAGGATTTTCTGCTTAGCTTGTTCCACTGCCAAACTAAGTTTCTGTATGTAGGACTGCAGCTCTTCTGGGGAGTCCATGTTCAGCTCTATCAGAGCTTTGTGAAACTGATCCATCTGGCCGTCCTCTAGAAGTTCCTGAAACAGAACAGTCACAATTCTTCCTCAAAGACGAAGAGTGCAACCACAAACACGGGAGAAGGAAAGTAGCTTAAAAGCAAGACAGAAAATAAAGCAAGAGGAGCTCCTAGGGCTCCCCAAGCCTGTACCCCCAGGAATCACCCTGCCAGCTCTACCAAAGGTTCACACCTCCCCTCCTCCTCTTTAGTCTGGGATAGCGTGGAACCCTGATTGAGAGGAGACAGGAAGGTGACACTGTTTCTCAATCTGACAGCAGACACATGTATGTGTATCACTTTGTGAAAATTCATTAAGATGCACATTTAAGATTTATGTACTTTTCATTGTGAGTGTTATACTTCAATGGAAAAGTTAAAAGCTAAAATAAACGAGATTAGAAGGCAAAAATAAATCAACAGAGCTGGAGTCTATGGGTCTTCTGAAAACACCTGATGCTTACCTTACTGTACACTAACAGCCTTGATTCTGATGATCCCCTGGACTCTCTGACCCCAAAGGTGACTTAGATAGTCAAAGCCGTTTATGGCTAAGGGGAAATACAGAGGAAGAGACCCTCTTGGGACCATCTTGTTGAGCAGGGTTGGGGACCTGCTTAGCATCTGCCATCACCTGCACATAGAGCAGCCGGTCCAGCCGTTCCTGATCCAGCTGCAGCTTTTCCTCCCGCCGCCGAGCATTGAGCTCCTGTAGCCGTCGTAGCTGCTGCTGCCGCCGTTCCTGCTTCTCTTCAGCTGTCAGGGTGCTACCCAGGAGCTTGTTAGAAAAGGGGAGCTGCATCTTGTGGACGTTGTTCTCATAATAATCAGGGCACTTCCACTTCTGCAATTCTTCAAAAATGATTTTGGAAGTTAGGAAATGGAAACAACTAATGCAAAAATCAAAAAGTCAATACCAAGATTCCAGATACTGCCAAGATGGAGAAAACATACTCCACATTCTACTCTAGCTCTGAGTCTACTCAATCAACTAAAAATGCCATAAAATCTGGAAATGCTAAATATTTACCTGTTGTGGTTTGAAGCTAAAGTGTTCCCCAAAGGTCATATGTGTGAATGCTCAGTCCCCAGCTGGTGGTGCTATTCTGAGAGGCTGTGGAACTTTGGGAGCTGGGACGTAGCTAATGGAAGGAGGTCACTAGGAGTGGGCCTGTGGAGGTTTTATAAGGGCCCCCAGTTTTGGTCACTCTCTCTGCTTCCAGATCTTCCATGATGTGAAGTCCTCCACCTAAGGCCCTGCTACTGCTCCACCAAGCCCCTCTGCAATTATGTACTGAAACCTTCTAAATCATGAACCAAAATAAATCTTTCTTCCCATAAGTTGTTTCTCTTAGGTATTTCATCACAGTGACAAGAAAAGTAACTAACACAGTACCCAACAAAAGAGCTGAATAAATGAAAGCAAAAACTGACAGAACTGGGCTATAGATATTGCATCAGCAGAGCTGGTAGACAGGAAATGACCTAGGGATATAGAAGGGCTGAACACTTCCATCACTAACAGAAGCTAAGTGACACCATGGAACACTCAACTCAGCTAGAGCTATTCTACTATTATTTTTTTTAAGGGTATAAGGAACTTTTGCCAAAGTTGACCATATCCTGGCTCATGAAACAAACAAGTTTAGCGTGTATCACACAAGGAAGTTCTTTGCCTATAATGGAATTAAACTACAAGTAAATCACGGAAAGATAACAAGAAAATCTCTAAACATTTGTACAGAAAGCTACACATTTCTAAATAATCAATTGCTTAAAGTAGTAGTTTCGAGCTGGTGTGGTGATGCACACCTATAATCCCAGCTACTCAGAGAACTAAGGCAGAATCAAAAATTCAAGGCCAGCCTGAGAATCTTAGTAAGACTCTGTCTCACCAAAAAAGTAGTCTTGAGGGAAATCAGAAAATATTTGACTTCAATAAAAATGAGAATAGACCTGGGCGCAGTGGCGCACGCCTATAATCCCAGCAGCTCAGGAGGTGGAGGCAGAAGGGATCCCAAGTTCGAGACCAGAGACAGTCTGTGTAACTTAGCGAGACCCTGTCTCAAAAAAAGGAAAAAAAAAAAAAAAAAAAGGCTGGGGGCGCAGCTCAGTGGTCCAGCACTTGCAAAGCATACAGGCACGAAGCCCTAGGTTCAAGCCCCAGTATGACAAAAAAAGAAAAAAAAAAAAAAGAAAAGAAAAAAAGAAAAGAAAGAAAAGAAAATAGAGCTGGATGTGGTGGCATATGCCTACAATCCCAGCAACTTGGGATGTGGAAGCAGGAAGATCACCGGTTTGAGGCCAGAGTCAGCCTACATAACTTAGTGAGAACCTGTCTCAATTTAAAAAATAAAAAAGGGGCTGAGGGGTGCAACTCAGTGGTAGAGCACTTGTAAAGTATACCCAAGGCCCTGGGTTTAACCCCTAGGAAAGAAAAGAAAAGAGAAGAGAAAAGAAAAAGAAATATTTGTGAAGGGAGCCTATTTATGTGAGTGACCAGTTTATTGGGTAATTTAAGAAAGTGAACACCAAAAGCAGAGGGAGAGTGCTAAAAAATAAAGAGTAAAAAAGTGAACAAGCAAGAGTCACAATCAGAATAATCTAAGTAATGCCTCAGAAGTCAAGGGTATACCAGAACTACAGACATCCAGCTGTCTTCCCCATTACCTTCCCCATAGTCCACAGCAACATAGCTGTGCTCGTGCAGGATCTCCTCCATGCGGCTGAGAGTGATGGCAGCCAGGTGCCCAGGATACTTCAGCTGCAGGAGTCGCTGCAGGTAGCCAGCTGCCTGGCTTCCTCCAAGATTGATGCGCTTGCAGTTTTTGGCATCCAGCCTACAACCAAGGAGTAGAAAATACTGAAATTTTGGGCAACACAGAGGACAAAATACGAAACATCTTGGGAGAAACAGAAAAATTTAGTGCAGACAAACAGGCCAGTGGGAGTGGGGGGACATATATCCTATAGCTAGAAGATACCAAAGGTGTCTCGGTCCAAATTTTTCCCCAAGACAGGAATTCCAAACCCATACACAGACAGATACATGGCCATCTAACTTCTGGCCAGACTCTTAGTCTTAGAATGAAACAAGGTTCAACAGAAAGAACATACGTTTCTGAGCCAGATCTACATGTGACTCATCATATACTTCTCAAACTGTGGTCCTGGGACCAAGTATCCTAGAATTAGCTAAGAAAGATGTCAAATAAGACAATTCCAGGGCCCATGTGCTCTGGGGTGGGTAAGGGAATCTGAATTTTAACAAGTTCCCCCAAATGACTGTGGCACAGCCCACAACTTGAGAAAAGCTCACCTACACAACCCACTTTTGCAGATGCAATTAGATTAAGTAACACACATTGGCTTACTGTAATCTCCTAAGGCCAGATCCCTTCCACATGAATAAAGAAAAAGAACCAGAATAACTATTTTCTTAATGTGACAAAGCAAGAGTAGCAGAGCACTAGGAATTTGCTGCATATTAAAATGTTGCAGCTATACTACACCTCACCAGGAGGTGCCAGCATAGAACAGGATAAGCTCCAATCATAATTCCTTAGTCTTTAGGGAAAATTTTCTCTCAATATAACACAAAAATAACAAGTTATTTTAGTTTTTTTCAGCTACTATAACTGTGAGAAAAGTATAAACAATATTGATTAAAGTGCTTAAAACTAAAAAAAATTCTCTTAATAAAAAAGTGACTCCAGAACACAAAAATGTTCTAAATTAAACTTATGCAAATAATTCTTTGAAACATTTTATTGAGTACATACTACCTGCACGCCCCGTGTTAGCTATATTTCTACAAACCAGAATTATAAAATTCCAGAGCTATAGATTTAGACAAGGGATCATCTACTCCAACTCTCTCCAACAGGTCCCAAAGGACAGGGGAAATGACTTGTAGTCATTTCAGATAAAGTGCTATAGGTGAGAGCTAAACCCAACTTCAATCTATAATCTAGTAGCTGCTCTTTCTTCTTCACCTTTGCAGTAAGCATCAAATAAATGTTTCCTGAATGCTTCTCAAAAGAGCAGTAAAATGCCACAAGCACAACTCACCTTCCTTCTAAGATGGGCAAAATATGTGTACACTGGTATCCAGATGAAATGATGAGCCCACTGGAAATTGAGTTCTTTGGCTTATTGTGGTAGAAGCTGAAGAGGCTGTCTATTCCATAGGCAACCTTTGGAATTCTATAGCATTCAAAAAGGAGCTCGGACATCATTTGGCGTGAATACAGTGGGTTACATACAGCTTCTGTCAAAACTATGGGATGATCAACACAGCCCTATTTTGAAAGAAAAGGGCAAACAGATGAGTGATAATGGAATACTTTCTTAAAAATATACAAGAACCCCAAATCCTTATTGCAAGGCAGAATTTGTTTTGGGTCTCTAATTGAAGATGAAAAGCAATTATGTAAAACGCTTATCTCATCTCTACTAGAGACTGCCTGGGGAAACATGAAAGTAGGGTCAATTTCAGGTTATGTCAAGCCTCATCCAAATTGTTAGTAAATCCTGTTAGCTCTACCTTCAAAGTCTATTTGGAATCCAGCTCGTTCTCACCACATCCCCACTACTCTAGGTCACCATCATCCTTCACACAGGTTATTGTAAAAGCCTCCTAACTGGTCTCCCTGTTTCCATAATTCCATTCTCCATATAGCACCTATGGTGATCCTTTTGAGATATGTCACATTCCTCTTCTACTCAATGCCTTGCAACTGCTCCCCATTTCACACAGAGAAAAAACCTCTGGGGTGTGTGATTTTTTTTTTTCCCCTTGCTATGTCTCTGATATCTTCCCAGTAGTACCTGTTCCAGATATTCTTTCCCTCACTCTGGTTGCCCTACAATTAGGATTAGGTCATAGAGACTCAGTGCCTTTTCCCTGTTTATCTTCTTTGAAAGGAATGCTTTTCCTTCAGACAACATCACCTTCTCCATGAGTCCAACTCTGACTATCTTATTGGAAAATTGCAACTTCCTCCTATCTTGTTGTTTTTTAGTAGATTATTTCTCCACACTAGCTCTATAAGCACTGAAAGTTTTATTTAGGTTCACAGACGCATTCCAAATGCATAAGAAAGTGTCTGACAGAGAATGGACGCTCAATACGTATTTGTTAGTGCATTAATAAATAAGTGTACATACTCTAATGTATACGCCAAAAAAAAAAAAAAAAAAAAGTTTGGCCAGGCGCTGTGGTACAGCTAGTAATCCCAGTGACTAGGGAGGCTGAAGCAGGAGGATTGCAAGCTCGAGAACAGAGGCAGCCTGCACAATTTAGCAAGACCCTATCTCAAAATAAAAAAATTTTAAAAAGATTGTGTGTGCAGCCCAATGGTAGAGCACTTGCAAAGTGCATGAGTCCTAGGTTGAATCCTCAAATACTGCAAAAAACAAAAATCAAACAAAAAAAAAGGAAAAGTTTGGTCACTCCTGTACCCCCAACACCTTGTCCAGGTGTTACCTTCCCCATAGTCCATAGCAACATAGCTGTGTTCGTGCAGCTATGTGAAGCATACACACGTTAAGTGCTTAAAATGTGACTGGCTGGCTAAATGACAATGAAGAGCTACCAGAGAGACTGCGAGGAGAGCAGAGAATACTGTAAGGCCTCACCCTCCTCTCAAGCCCAGCCCATCCCTCCTTCACCTGCGAGGAGACACCCAGGTGCTGGAAAGTGTAGTCGAGCAGCAGCTCCTGCAGCTCCAAGTTAACCGGAACGTTGCGGTCGAAGGGTGAACGTAGCATCCAGCGCAGCGGCTCCAGGCTGCCCAGAGCGTTGCCCACCTGCGGGCCCGCCCCACCTCGCGCCCCGCCCCGCCCGCGGGCGCACACAGCGCGGAACTGCAAGCGCGGCTCAGGGCCCAGTTCCGGCCCGAGGCACGCCCACCCGGCGCGGGCCTGGAACGACCCGTTGTCCAGCACCAGCGGCACTGGACCCAGCCCATGTGCCACAGGCCCGGCTTCGAGCACTGGGTCCGGCGCAGCACGGACATCGCGGAACGGGTACACGTTCGCGGCCATCTTGGGCCGCGCCAGCCTCGCCCCTCGACGCAGCGTGGGCCCGTCGCCGCGAAGCCCCGCCTCCGACGTAACTCCGCGCAGCTCGGGTCTTAAAGCGCCTCGAAGTTTCCTGTCCGTGCGAAGCTTGCCCTCCTCTCCGCCTCGCTATCCCATAGTTGTCCACGCCACTTTCATGACCTCTAGGCTCCATCTATCTTTGCCGCGCCACGTGCTGTAATTTAACCTTGCCCCCACTATCCCTTACAACTAGCCACGCCCCTTCACTCTAACAGGCACTGCCGCCCAGGAAGCCCCGCCTCCACTTGCGTATCGCCTCCAGGTCAAGCCCCCTTTTACTCTTTACCTGGGGCCTTGCCTCCTCGCTAGCCACGCCTCATTTCCGAGGGACGTGCTTCACCCGCCCTGGGCCCCTCCTCAGTGTACCTATTAGGGCTTAGTCTAGCGACCAGGCTAAAAGGGCCTTTTTTTCCCCTTTGACTCTTCTTCCCTCAGGCTGTCAAGAAAACTCAAAACTCTGAGATACTTACAGTTATCAGTTTCTTAGTCTGGTAGCTGTCTATGCAGATGTGTTCACTTTGAAAATTCGCAGGCTGGCCACGTGTACTTTTCAGTATATATACATTTCACAATATAATGTAAAATTTAAAAATATGTTCATTTACTCAGATTGTGTCCTCTTCCTAAGATTTCAAACACTGAGAAAAAAGGAGTGCTTGAAGACACCTAAAAACAACAAACTGCTCCTTAATATGTATAGTCTTTCTGTTTCTTCTCTGCTCCCCCTTCAGTCCTGGAGATTGAACCCAGGCGCTCGAGCATGCTGGGTAATCGCTCCACCACTGAGCTGCCCCTACCCAGAGCCCCGTTTTTTTAAAAAACGTTTTTATCTTGAGACAGGGCCTCACGAAATTACACAACCTGCTCTGGCCTCTAAACTGCAGTCCTCCTCTGCCTCCCTCTGCCTCCAGAGTTGCTGGGATTGCAGATGTGATCCACCTCGCCCTGCTCCTGGGCTCTTATTTATTTATTTATTTAGAGACAAGTTCTCACTAAGTGGCTTAGGCTGCCTCCTCTGGCCTGGAACTTTCTATGCTCCTGCCTCAGCCTCCACAGTAGCTGGGATTACACATGTGCAACATGGCACCCCAACTAACAGGAATTTTATTTTTCCCAGGTCTGGAGATTGAACCCAGGGCCTTAGGCACACTAAGCAAGCATTCTACTACTGAGCTATGTCCCCAGTTCCCCTTTCTTCCTTTTAATGGTACAACTCCCCTACATGATCATCTCACCACATATAATCATGTACCTCACCAAGTTCTGGTAAATGGGGGTAGGAGTGGAGATGATGGGACCCCCTTCCAGTTTTAGCCTTGACAGCATTGAGCACTCTCCCCTTGATATCATTTTCCTCTTTCCATTAGCTATGAGGATAACAAGAAATAGAGCAGCTGCCTTGAATCTACCCTATCAGTTCTAGGACCCTAAACTTTGAGGGATAAAATCAAGTTAATTATGAAAGATGACTCTGTATAGTCATTCTGAGCAAAAGATAAGACCACAAACCCTTCTCAAGAACCTCTATTAATGTTTCAATACACTTTTTTATTTCATAAGAGGTTGCCTTTTTTGTTTATTTCATAGACGGTCATGTGCCACATAATGGTATTTTGGTTAACAATAAACTGCATACATGCTGGTGGTCCCATAAGATTATATTACCCCGTGACACGGTATAGACATCCTAGTTTGTGTAAGTACACTCTATAGATGTCTGCAGGACAAAATCACCTAAATGTGTTTCTCAGAACATATCTGTATCCTTAAGTGACTCATATCTGTCCTTTTTACTAACTGAACCCAAACTTTCCACCAAGTATCTAAACAGCCTTCAGTTATTTCACTCACATAAAACATGGTATCATTTTCCATTTCCTTAAGAAGTCTCTGTACCAGATATGGTGGCACATGCCTATAATCCCACCACACAGGGGGCTGAGAAAGGAGAATTGCAAGTTTGAGGCCAGTCTAAGTGACATAATAAGACCCTGTCTCAAAATACCAAAGGGGTTAAAAAAAATTGTCCATCAGAGTAAACCTGCTCCAACCCAACCATCTGTCCCCATAGCTGGACCAATGGCTGATTGTTTCAGGATTGCTTTGGGAATGGATTGCCATGTCCTTCTCCCGTTTTGGGGGCGCTGGAAGTTGAACCTGGATCCTCAGAGAATGCAGAGCAGCACTCTACCAACTGAAGTAAACCCCAGCCCTTTCATTACCTTAGGACTCTCTTTACTTGTATGTCACATCCTTTGTCTCTTATCTCATGGGTGTTTCTCGGTTTACGCCCTTGTTTTGGAGTAAATTCTATAGTAGTTTCTGGAATACAAGGCAGGGTGTGGAAGAAAATTTTTACAACCTTGAATTCTTTAAATATCTTTATCTCAATGTTTAATTGAAAGTCTGACTGAATTCTAAGTTGGAAATAATTTTCCTGTAGAACCCAAAGTACTTCCCATTTTCTCCTTAGTTTTTAATGTTACTGAGGAGAAGTTTGAAACTGATCTTCCATCTTTTTAAAATGTGAACATTTTCTTTCTCTCTGGAGACTACTGGGTGTTCACTTTGCTTCCAGGGTTCCGAAATCTCATAATGTGTGTTTATGTGGATCTGATTAAAAAAAATTTTTTTGTGGTACTTGGGGATTGAACCCAGAACCTGCACCATACATTGTAAGTGCTCCGCCACTGAGCTGCACCCTTGCCCATTTTTTACTTTTTATTTTGAGAGAGGGTCTCGCTAAGCTAGGCAGGAAGCCCCTGGCCTTGAATATGCAATTCTCCTGCCTCCACCTTCCAAGTAACTGGGATTACAGGCATGTGCCTCCCTTTGCTTGTGGATCTATTTTGATGCATTATTGCTAGTTATTCCATGATCCCTCCTTATCACAGCAATTTGAGAGTTTCCATTCTAGGAAGCTGCCTTGAATTACTGATGATCCTCTCTGTTTTCTCTATCCTGTCCTTTGGAACTATTATTGAGGGTTAGACATCCTGAACTGCCTTTCTAATTTTCTTATTTTTCTTTCCTCTTTCCTTATCTCTCTCTGTCTTGTTTTCTAAATGGTTGTCTTTACATCTTTTGGTTTCTTGTTGGCATACTGAAATTTCTGTACAGAGTATCTAAATATCAGGGTTTTGGTTTATTCATCCTGTTGTTATGTTCTTCAGATTGATGACTTACATTTTATCTTTCCTCTCTCCTCTTCTCTTTTCACTTTTTCTTGAGCTCTCATTAGATATATGTTATGCCTTCCCATTCTATTTTGAATTTCACTTCATCCCTCTGTCATATTGTTGTTGTTAGGTGCCTTCAGGTTGTGTCCAACTCATAGCAACCCTCATAGGGCTTTCGATGGCTGATGTTTCTGGATTGCCTTCAGGAGTGGATTGCCACATCCTGCTCCCATTTTTGTGGTGTTGGCAATCGAACCTGGGACCTCAGAGACTGCAGAGTGGTACTCTACCAAGTGAGCTAAATCCCAGCCCTCTCTCTTTCATAGTTTCTACATATTTATGTCTCTCTACTCATGGTGAAGTATTTATTCAGATGTGTCTTCTAAGTGTCTCTTCGGGATTATCTGTTGGATTTTGAAAATCGATTATTGTAGTTTTCAATTATAGAAGCTTATTTATTTATTTGGGCCTGCAGCTGTAGCCCTGTGGCATCCGATCCCTTCAGATCTCAGAAGCTAAGCAGGGTCGGGCCTGGTTAGTACCTGGATGGGAGACCGCCTGGGAACACCAGAAGCTGTAGGCTTGGGAGAAGGACCTGGCAACCCCCTCCCAAAAAAAAAAAATCAATCTGCCATTGAAAACCCTATGAACAGCAGAGAAGCACTGACAATAGTGTTTCCCCTGTTGTACAGAGGGTCGCTATGAGTTGGACACCGAGTCGACAGCACCTAACAACAATTTATTTATTTATTTATTTTTTTTGCTGTACTATGGATTGAACCCAGGGCCTCACGCTTGCATGCTTTGCAAGTGCTAGACCACTGAGCTGCACCCTCAGCCCTTTTTTTTTTTTTTTCTTTTTTTTTACTTTTTGACACAGGGTCTCACGAAGTTTTGCAAATTGCCTCTGGTCTCAAACTTGTGATCCTCCTGCCTCCTCCTCCCAAGCTGCTGGGATTACAGGTGTGTGCCACCACGCCCAGCTTTATATATTTATTTTTAAGACAAATTCTCACTGTGTAGCCTAGGCCAGCCTAGAACTTGCTATGTAGACCTGGCTAATCTCAAACTCACGTTGATCCTCCTGTCTCAGCCTCCCCAGAACTAAGATTACAGGTGTGCACCACCACACCTGGCTGATCTAGCATTTTTAAATACTAGTAGTAAGTGCGGTCCAGGTTACCTATCCTACAGTATTATTGAAATGCCAAATTGTGGTTTATTCCATACTTTTTTTGCTTTCCACATTTCCACTTTCAAGGAGACACACCCATTGCTTTTATCCTTATGAGTGCGCCTGCAGGTGGGACTGACATTGTTAGTTAATTCAACTTAACTTCTTGCTTACTCAGGAGCTCCCATGACCATTCAGGCATTCCTTTTCTGCCAAAAAAAAGTCTCTTGGTTTTACTAGAATTAGCCAGAGGACCACCCAAATGCACTCACAAACTACTCTTCTTCCTAAACCCTGAAGCACCATCCCATCCCTTACTGAGCCCTTCCATGAATGCACAAGAACTTCAAGATCCCATAACATCTCAAATACCTGTGCAGATAGGGACAGGATGCTTTTCTCCCCCTTTTATGTTTGACTTAAGGAGTCCCAAACAAATATAAGGTGACACCCAATGTCTTACAGAGATTTTTTACTGAAGATCTTTGTGTTTTCCTTCGAAGAACCCTTCTTCCTAAGGGCAGCCCTAACTCCATTCTCCAGAGCAAATATACAGTTGTGTGTCGGGTGCCACATTCACTTCAGAATTTCTCCACCCTACGTCTGTCTTCCCTACTCTCTCTTTCCTTAGAATCATTCCTTTCCCAGGATGCTCCTCACTACCTACTGAAATCAACCTCTAAGGGTCACTCCACAAGGTCACTAGGGGATAGCCCATGACACAGCATGCACTCCCTTTGAGATCCCAGGTTAATGGACAAAGCCCCAAAGAGGGAAACAGGTCATCTGATCTGGGAGATCAACAGCACCTTTGAGAGTTTCACAAAGGCCCAAGCACCTGTGAGATTCTGAGGCTCCGTCCCATTACCTATGCCCTTCCACCCCTATATTTATCTGCCTGGGGAAAAGATGATTCAGTTACAATTGACATTTTTGTTGAGAGTCCCCTTGACTCTTAGCTAATATTGGGAGCCTCTTGAGCTTGAGGCTTGGGCCAAATGACATTGCTCTCATTTAGGTCTCCAAGTTCTGTCCCAGTAGCAGATGCCACTGGAGCCCTGACCATATTCCCCAGGTGCTCACAGCACCTACACATGGCAATGCATTGGCTTCTTACCATCAGTAACTGTGCTCTGTCTAAGGAGTTCCTCTGGCCGCAAGAACATTCTAGGGCTGGAAGTGCTGGGTAGTTAACAGCCCCATGAGTGACAACTAGTAGAAGTTGGCGGATAAAGATTTTCTCTTCCTTACGTCTCAGATGTGATTACTCTGAAACCTTCCGGCTGCCTCAGGTGGATTCCACTCGAATTATCCACAGGAATGTACTGGCCCATAAAGTTCCCTGCATTGGCTTTCCTCCTTGTCCTCCCTTGCCTCACTTCCCCACTGTGCTGCTAGTGTTTCCTGGTATCAGTTCCCACATGAACTACTTCATTTGGATGTGTCCAGTGTGACCCTAGTATCCCAGTCTATGGCTGGGAAATCCCAACTAAAGGCAGCCCAGCTCCTTGTAGTCCTCATCTTTGTTCCTGAGCTGCCTCTCTCTTCCACCTCCCTGGTCAGCTCTACTTCCGCATGTTCTTAGACTCTTCCTCTTCATCCACCCTCTTCAGAGAGGAAGCCCTATCAGAATCTTTCCCAGTTCTGGTCTCACTCTTCTTTGAAAAGCTTCTTGGTATGTTTCTCCCACTCTAAGATTTAGGGACAGAGGGTGCCTGCATCTCCATGCTTGGCCCAAGTCAAGATGCCATTGGTCCAAGCCAGGTGTGGTAGCAGGCATGAGCCTGTAATCCCAACACTTGGGAGTCTGAGGTAGGAGGATCATGAGTTCCAAGCCAGCCTGAGTTGTATGGAAAGACCCTGTCTCAAACAAACAAATAAAAAAGATACCCTTTGTCCAGAGAAAGGAAATAAACTCATCACTTCTACTTCTCCAAACCTTTCTGTTTCTTCGTTTCCAGGATATCATTCTCTTTTTATTCTCCTACCTCTCAGATTATATTTTATCAATTTTGACCCCTCCTCCCCTACTTCCTCCTCTTCCTTTGCCTAACCTTTAAATATTGTTGTTGCTCAAGGTCCCAGGCCCAGGTCTTTTCTACCTACTCTGCTGGATGACCTCATATTTATTTTCCTGTGACTTCAGTACTATTAATTTATTGAAGACCCTTTTGCAAATATACTAATCTACCCATTTATTTATTCATTGAGCAAAATTTATTAAGTCAATTCTGTATATAAGATCTGTATTAGATAATGGAGATATAGTAGGGAACTAAAGAATGTCCTTCCTCTCATGGTTTAGTATATTTAAAGGTTGTTGCTGGTGAACTCATTTATCTTTCTTTCTTTTTTCCTTTTATCCATTGTTCCATCCACTAATCCATCCATTCATCACTCCTTCACTGACCCATTCATCTATCGATCCATGTTTTCATTCACTTATTCATCTATTCATTTGCTCATTTGTTTATCCATCCAACCATTGACATAGTCATAAAAGCATATACCCACTGACCCATCCATTTGTCTATCTATCCAACCATTGCCCCAATCTCCTCTGTATCAGTGATCCAAAATCAATAGCATATCAGGAGGAGGAGGAGGAATAGAGTGAGAGGAGGCAGAAGAGTAGTGTTTTTTTTTCCCTGAACTTAGGGCTGGGGGGGGGGCAGAAATCTCTAAAAATTGCCCATTTTCTTCTGATTCTTCAGCCTAGCTCATGTCTATGGACAAAATTAGGGAACCACTGTGCTAGGTTGGAAGTCCTATGGATGAGCTGTCTTAGTTTAGTTTATCCCAAAAGCAGATCCTGAAATAGACCCTGTTAATTTGTTTGGGAGGTGATTCCAGGAAGTAAAGTGAGGAAGTAGGGAAGCGGGGAAAGCCCAATAAAACATGTCTGATGAGCTTGTAGACACCTCTGAGCTATCCTGTTGAGACCCACTGAAATACCTAGTGGAACAGACCTTAAATCACCCTATCAGAGAACCAATGACAGGCATTTATCACTGACAGATTGGGTGTTGGGGGGAGGGTAATTCCTTGACTCTAGATTGTGACCCAATGTATCTTAGAAGATGCTCAGGGAAGTAAGGAGCGAGTCAATG
The DNA here is from genome assembly GCA_007922755.1 of Pedetes capensis. Classification (NCBI taxonomy): domain Eukaryota; kingdom Metazoa; phylum Chordata; class Mammalia; order Rodentia; family Pedetidae; genus Pedetes; species Pedetes capensis. The sequence goes on along the minus strand of VMDO01014359.1, from coordinate 6,507 downwards.
GAGATGCTGGCAGTGCCTTGCTGTCAGGATTCTAAGTGTCCAAAGTTTCAGGGTATGACATTGATAACTGCACAGAGACCATGTCTGCCTTATTTACATCTGTCTCTCCAGGGCCTAGAACAGTCTTTAGCCAAGTGTGTGACTGATAGTGAGTGTTCAATAAATATTTGACAAGTAAATCCTGTGTGCCTATCAGACCTTGAACCAGGTGCTGGATAGCACCAATAATTCCTTTCATTATGCTCTCTTTCTGGCTGCACTTCCTTCCCCAGTCCAGACCCTGGATCTACCATCCCTTCTACAGCACCCTCGGTCTCTTCTCTCTGCCTTTTCCACCCTCCAAGGATTGCTGGGAGCTGCTGGAAACATAAAGCTCCCTCTACCCTACCCTATGGGCTGGGATTTAGCTCAGTTGGCAGAGCACTGCTCTGCAGTCTCTGAGGTCCCGAGTTTGATTCCCAGCACTGCAAAATGGGAGAAGGACGTGGCAACCCACTCCCAAGGCAATCCTGAAACAGTCAGCCATTGGAAATCCTATGAGGGTCACTATGAGTTGGACTCGACTCGACGGCACCTAACCCTACCCTATATGCTTGGCCCTAAGCCTTGCTGATCATCTTACTGGATGCCCCTATCCAGAGATCATTTCCTTATATGCTCCCTCTTGGACCCCACAGCTGGCAGAGGTACGCACAGCATCACTGTAGAATCATTTGTAACCAGACTGTTGAAAAGACTCAACCCAAATCTCTAGGGCACAGAGCTCATGTTCTAGGCCATACCTCAAGCCCAGGGCTGGGACTAGTGTTAGGCAAAGTAAAGCATTCACCCAAGGAGCAAAATTGAAGAAAGTGGAAAAAGAAAGAAAGGAAGGAGAAAGGAAGAAATAAAGAGGAAAGAGAAAGAAAGAAAGAAAGAAAGAAAGAGAGAAGAAAATCAATAAGCAAGATTAGTATTTTAAGTGTGATATTTGTAAAAATAAAAATTAATGCAAAAATGAACGATGATGTTTAAAAGACCAGTACTTAATAAGAACAAGGCAAAATTTGAAACAAAGACAGGATGAATATTGCCGATATTTTTCCTTGCCTCAGGTCCCAGTACAGCTCAGCTTAGTGCTGCTTCTGACTGTGTTGTCTAAACATCCCTATTACTGATCCTGCATGCCTAAGAATTTGGGAGGAATTATACTGATGCCTGTAACCTTGCTGTGCATTTTTTTTAAAAGGTGGATCATTGTATGGATAAGTGGAGGGATGTGAGATAGATACAGTGTTGTCAAATGATAATCATTCAGTCTAGGTGGTGAATATATGTATGTTCAGTGTAGGATTCTTTCACCTTTTCTGCTGGTTAGAAATTTTGTATAACACTGAAAAGGGAAATATAAAAGAGCAGAGGGAAAGACACCCAAGGCTGGGTCCTTGACAAACCAGCCCCACCTGGAACATATGACTGTCCAGACCTGTGTCTTCCCTACACCTCCACTCACAGTAAGCACTCAGCCCTGGAGGTGGGTGTCTGCCCTGCCCCCTTGCTTAAAACCCTTCTCTGGCTTTTGTCACTGCTGTCCCCCACCCAGCCCCTGCCCAATAGCAAGGCTCCGATCCTCTGCATGTCCTGAATGAGCTGTATTTGGCTCCCTCCCTCCCTCCAAGATCCCTGAGTGGTGAACGCATCACTCCTTGGGATAGAACATGTCTTATAACAAAACATGTTCTGTAATATAGCACCCTTCTGTGTTTTGGGAAACAATGACCAAACACTTTTGTGGTACTGGGGGTTGAACCCAGGGCCTCATGTTTGCAAGCTTTGGAAGTACTGTACCACTGAGCTACACCCCCAGTCCTTTTTTTTTTTTTTTTTTTTTTTTTAATTTTTTGAGACAGGGTTTCACTAAACTCCGCCTCCCAAGTCACTGGGATTACAGGCTCCTGCCATCTCACCCAGGCCCCCAAACGCCCACTTTTGAAATGTTACGCTGAAATAAAGCCCTGGAAATATTCAGTAATTAACTGGGTAGAGGGTGGGGGAGGCAAGAAGCCTTAAGACCTTGGAGTGTGATGGAAGGAGTTTACCCAAAATGTAAAGGTGGAGAACCTTCTTTGCGGCCTGCAGCTTGTGCTCTCACCACTGGGGGGCGAGGCAGGGATGCCTCAGGGCCATGTGGCTGAGACGTCTGGGTTCCTCTGGCAGACAAGGGTCTTAATGGTTCTGGGCACAGAGTCAGTACACCAGCTCATCTCTGCTGCAGGTAGCTTATTAAGGTCTGACGCGAGTGGAGCCAGGATACACTGTAAGAACTGATGAGAATCCTTGAGGGGCTGATGCAGTGTTCTCTTCACCTCAGTCCCCAAATGAGTCTTGTCAGCCCTATCCAAAACCTTGGACTCAGGTGCATTCAGTGAGTGCACTGTGGCATTGTGACTGAGGCTAAGTTAGGACTTCTTCCTTCCACTTCTACTCATGCACGTTTGAGTGGGGGGCAAGAGGGCGGAGAGATTAAGTCCCATCCACTCCTGCTCCCCATTTCTTGCAGGAGCTTGGATGCTAGCCTAGGGATCAATGTCCTACTGATAAGGGTGCGGATTTCCTTTTGGGACTCTAGGGCTTGCTCTCCTGCTCCCGACACACTCAGGGTTTGTCCCCAAGGGCTTGGGCTTCTGCAAGCCCAGAGCTCCGTGGAGCAGATCCAGACAAGCCATAGAATTTTCAGCTGCTGTCCAGAGGCTGCCTAATGTCTCATCTGTCCTTTTAAAAACAGGAAGAACAGCACCTGTGCAGCATGGTGCTCCCACATTCCCTTCTTCTGCAAAGCAGAGAGATCTGAGGCAGGGGAATGAACACTACCTCCTCCCCAGGTCTGGCCGACCTCAGTGATCATGGGGGATGGGAACCTGAGACCTTGGCTAGCCCAGGAACCTAAACATACCACAACCGTGACAATGGGGAATTAGGAAGTGGATGTCTGAAATGGCCTGTTCAAGGAGCCAGAGCCATGGCTGGCTGCTGAGGGCACTGGACTCTATCCACTTGTCCTCCCACCCCCTCCCTGTGAGTGCAGATCTAGAGTCATGCAAGGTCTCTTCTGTCATGGGCACGTCACAGAGTGTGCCCAAATGGACACTGCATGCACATGCGCGCACGTGCGCACACGCGCACACACACACACACACACACACACACACAAATTTAAGTGCTCATGAGACACAGACACAGTCTCCCCATTCCACACCCATATCTACTCCCCCCTCCTCCCTTCCCTCTCTATTTCCCTCTCACTCTCTCTCTTCACTGTTGCAGGGAGAAACACAAACACCCTACCAGGCATTCTCTGGGCTCTTTCCCACACACCAATTGCATCTGGAGAAATCACTCTGAAAGACCTGTGCCTCTGTGATTGCTTCTCTCCATGGTGAGCAAGTTCCCCAGGGCCACCCAGGCACCCTTCCCTCTCAGCTTGCATCCGGAAAGTCTGTCCCTGACCCTTCCCAACTGTCCCCAACAGGTGCTCCTGGAGGTAGTGTAGATTCGGCTTCTGAAGTTGGAGCCACACAAAACACACCCGACCCTTTAGGCAATTCAGGCAAACACACTCTTGGATCAGGGAAACTGGGATTGAAATGGCTTGGGGCTGTTACTTCTAAGTGGCTGATCTCTGCAGTGGCTGTGTAAAACCCTGCCTGGACTTGAGGCAGGGTGCTTCTTGGTGAGGGGATGCCCACAAGGAAAGCTTGGTGCCCGGCCATGGCTGGGGGGGGGGGTGCCTTTGAAAATGCACAACCTGCTCCTTTGTAGCTTTCTTTGGTCAGCTGTCACGTATCTATTTCTACTGGTCATGTATTGGTTTATTGCCAGCCACTCCCCCATACCCCTGTGTTTTTTCTGGCACCGGGCATTGCCCCAACCCTAATGGGCTGTCTATAAAATATTTGTTGAATAAACTTACAGGGATTTTGTCCATATGAGCACACAATCCCACCCTCTCCCTTTTAGGATCACAAGTTGAAATCATTCCCTAAATTCTCAGATGGATCCCTGGGGAAAACATTCCTAACAAACTTTATCCCGGGGGCTGAAGGGGCTGCCAGATCACATTCCTGCTCCTGCGCCTGCCCAACATGGGAGAGCTTCCCCTAGCTGCGAACCCACCTCTTACCTCTCTTGGAACCCTTTAGCTAGAGCTGCTCCTCCACTTTGTCCTGCTTCATAGTGGCCAGAGCCGGCTCCCTGCCACCCACCACCGGGCTGGGCTGGCAAGAACAGGCAGAACAGGAGGCCATGCACACCTTTGTTTCTTCTTTATTTGCGGATATAATTATGCACCGCACTCTATATTAGAGATAAATTTTTTTCTGTTATACATTTCATCGTATTCACCACGAGCACACCACACGCACAGTAGAACAGTTCCACAACCTGATAAATTGCACAAGATGGGTTTGGATTCCTGAAAACTGGCAGGCAAACCGGCCCCGCCGCGGCTTCTCCCGGCTTGGCCGAAAGAATTCGCCCGCTCAAATGGATTACCCGGTCAGCCGTTCTGGCTCCAAGGTTGAAATGTCTCGGGAATGGGAAGCGCTCTTCCTGGAAATGGCCAGACGCTGTAGATTCTGAGCACTGGATGGCTGTGAAATGTCCCCCTAAGATCAAGTTTCCGCGCCTGCGAGCTGTGCCCCTTCTCCCTCCCTTCCCACCCACTTCGGTGACTGGAACCAAAGTGTTGAGGCCCCTACAAGAAGGACAGAAAACCCTTTCCACAAATGCGCCCTGCCTCCCCGCAAATCCAGGGTGATGTGGAAAAGAAAGAACAACAGAAAGGCAGACGCGATGGATCGTGGATTCCCTAGCCCCTCCCTCCCCCCATCCCCGAATAATCAGAAACTAGGAACCAGAGATGTTTAAAGCTTGGCTTCCCAAGCGCGGCAGCGCAGCGCACGGGGGCTGGTGGGGGTGGGCTGGGGGGAGCGCGGCCGGGGCTCGCCTTGGCGCCCTAGTCCTCCGCGTTGGTTCGGTAGGCCTCGATGAGGCCCTCCAGGGAATGCACGAAGCCGGACACGCTGCAGATGCCGCCGATGACGAAGATGGCGACGTCGAAGAAGACTTGGTGCCACAGCAACTTGCGCCAAAGTAGGCGCAGGTGGAAGAGGCTGGGCAGAAGGAAGCAGAGGCCAGCTCCCGTGAGGCTGCCGGTGAGGCCCATAAGCAGCGCGAAGTGTGGCACATAGATGGCCATGAGCAGCGTAAAGACGACAAGTGCGCAGCGCAGCGTCAGCCCCCACGACTTGAGGCGCCCGTCGCCGCCATAGCAGGCGGGGAAGAAGGCGCGGCTGCCTTCCTGGAAGAGCGACTTCTCCAGCACCTCGACAGCAGCGAAGAAGGGCAGCGGGTAGGACAAGAGCGCCTTGGCCACCAGAAAGATGTTGACCACGGCGCGGATGGAACCAGGTAGGTTATCCGTAATGACCTCCTTGGTCTCGTCGGCCCAGGTGAGATAGGCGACCAGCGCGAAGAGGCCCTTGAGCACGCAGGCGGCGATGTGCGTCCAGTTCATCATGCAGTGGAACTCGCTGGGCTGCTGCATGTTGCCCTCCAGAGAGGGCAGGAAGATCTGCGAAGTGTAGCTGAACACGATGATACCAATGGAGATGGGGAACTTCTTGACGTCTATATAGAACTTCACTTTCTCCCAGGCCCAGTCGCGGGCCCGCGATAGACAGTACGCTATGACCAGAATATTAATGACGAAGTGGGCCAGAGTGCACAGCAGACTGAATTTGGACACGGCCTTGAGGTTCTTCAGGAAGGCGCAGGGCAGCAACACTGCGGTGGCGATGATGGACCAGGACTTCTGCGACACGGGCAGCCCCGGGAAGCTATTGTACATAAGGTTGCCGCTCACCACCACGTAAAGGATGCACGTCATCACCAGCTCGATGATCTGCGCCACGTTGACAACCCGGCCGCCCAGCGTGGGGAAACGCGGCGCGCAGCAGGCGTTGGCTATGGCCACGTACGAGTCCCGCACACGTACCACCTCGCCGTCCTCGTTCTCCTCATACAGGCACGCGATGAGAATCTTGCCGGTGTAGCAGCACACTACTGCGGCGAAGATGATGAGGAACAACCCTAGGTAGCCGCCGTGGAGGATGGCGTAAGGGAGGCCCAGCACGAACATGCCCTGCGGTGCGGAGAGGCAACCAGACGGGGGCGCTCAGCCAACGCAGCCTCGGAAGTGGGGCCCTGGGGGGCATGGCTTAAGTCGAAGCTATCGCAAGGAGGAGCTAAGGGGAGCAAACTCGGTGCCTAAACCTCTTCGGAGGAGAGAATAAGAGTAGGCTGGAATGGGGATGAAAGGGGGCCTAATGGGGAGCCTGGATGTTGACTCTAAGAGAGGGAGGTGTTTAAAATTGGCATTGAGAAGGAAAGTTAGACTAATGGGAGGTAAAGAGAGAGCAGAGGGTGCCGCAGTGTGGAGGTACTTGAGGGTGGCTCCTGACTGAGGAT
>VMDO01014358.1:0-54881 GCA_007922755.1 Pedetes capensis | reverse complement strand
AAATGGAACTTTCTCTAGGCAAATTTATAGACTGTGTAAGCTCCAATGCAATAAGGATCACAGGGCCAAATTAATCTTTTAACCAAATATTTGACATTTAAATATAAGCAAAAATAGTATAATACTAGAGTTAGGATTTCATTCTTGCCAGTAGATTTAGTTTCAGATTACAGAAGACCATTCAATATACAAATATTTTTAATCTTTATTTTGAATTCATGTATTTTTTAAAAAGGATATTGATGCTGTTGTTGTTATGTGCCATCAAGTTGGGTCCAACTCATAGCGACCCTTAAAGGGTTTTCAATGGCTGATTGTTTCAGGATTGCTTCAAGAATGAATTGTCATGTCCTCCCATTTTTGTGGTGCTGAGGATTGAACTCAGGACCTCAGAGACTGCAGATTGGCACTCTACCAACTGAGCTAAACCCCAGCCCCAAGAAAAAGGATGTTGTTAGGTGCCATCGAGTTGAGTCCAACTCATCGCGACCCTCATTGGGATTTCAATGGCTGACTGTTTCGGGATTGCCTTGGGAGCGGATTGCCACGGGAGTGGCATGTCCTTCTCCCATTTTGCAGTGCTGGGACTCAAACTCGGGGCCTCAGAGACTGCAGAGCGGCGCTCTACCAACTGAGTTAAATCCCAGCCCAAGAAAAGCATAGAACACTTAAAATGGGGAAAATGGCTTGTCCCACTTCCTACTTTGTTGTTGTTGTTGTTAGGTGCCGTCAAGTCGGTATCCGACTCATAGCGACCCTCTGTACAACAGGGGAAACACTATTGTCAGTGCTTCTCTGCTGCCCATAGGGTTTTCGATGGCAGATTGATTTTTGGGAGGGGGTTGCCAGGTCCTTCTCCCACACTTCCTACTAGTTCGCCTTAAAGGAGGTTATTATTAGGACCATTGAGCTCTGTTCCTCAAACTGCTAGTAGAACATTCAACCTGTAATCACTCTTGATCTCTTTCCTGAGTTTACTTCAAAGCCAGACATGTAGAAACACTCTAGACTGACATGGTGGAAACCATGTTGTAACCCTCGTTTTCCAGACGCTAAAATGGGAAGCCTGAAGCTATAGCCCTGTGGCATCCGATCCCGTCAGATCTCAGAAGCTAAGCAGGGTAGGGCCTGGTTAGTACCTGGATGGGAGACCGCCTGGGAATACCAGGTGCTGTAGGCTTGGGAGAAGGACCTGGCAACCCCCTCCCAAAAATCAATCTGCCATTGAAAACCCTATGCATAGCAGAGAAGCACTGACAATAGTGTTTCCCCTGTTGTACAGAGGGTCACTATGAGTCGGATACCGACTCGATGGCACCTAACAACAACAACAACAAAATGGGAAAGAAATGGGAGAAGAAGACTACAAAGCTAGTCACTGTCAGCATTCATATCAGTCCATTTAATCCATCTTGTGAGTTAAGAAATAAAAGAGTTTTATTCTGTCTAGTAAGTAGAAGGTTTCATGAAGTTTGCAATGAATTCAAACCTATCACTTTATTAGTTGTTAGGTGCCGTTGAGTCGGTATCCAACTCATAGTGACCCTAATAGGGTTTTCAATGGCTGATTGTTTTTTGGGATTGCCCTAGGAGTGGATTGCCATGTCCTTCTCCCATTTTTCACAGTGCTGGGAGTTGAACCCAGGACCTCAGAGACTGCAGAGCAGTGCTCTACAAACTGAACTAAATCCCAGCCCTCACTTCATTAGCACAGTATTATTATTATATAATGATAGGAAAAGGAATTTATTTTTCAGATTCGTGCATGAAGGGAACAACATTTAATAATGAAGTATTTTAAGTAACTTCATTTAGATCATCAGGACCTGATGCAAAGACAGGTTTTTAATAAAAGAAACACTTCCTGAAACTAGTGTGAAGGCATGGGAAGGAAATAGAATATAATGGGCATACTCTTAAGAAGGCAAATGCCAGGCAGCAAAGGAAATAATTGCTGATAAAGCTTTCAGAATTTCACTGGGATGTCATCACCATACTGATGCTGTGATGAGAAAGGTTATTAAAAATAAACCTTGCAACAATATTCTTTAAAAACCTCAATTTTGGGAAATAATATTTAAGAATGGAGAAATCATTAAAATTAAGTAGTAAGTTAGGTGCCCTCACTCAAGAAAATAGAGCAGTCAGTATTAAATTTGTTGTTGTTGTTGTTGTTAGGTGCTGTGGAGTTGGTATCTGACTCATAGCAACCCTCACAGGGTTTTCAATGGCTGAGTGTTTCAGGATTGCCTTGGAAGTGGATTGCCAGGCCCTTCTCCCATTTTTGCGGTGCTGGGAATTGAACTCGGGACCTCAGAGACAGCAGTGCAGCACTCTACCAACTGAGCTAAATCCCAGCCCTAGTATTAAATTTAGAGAACTGATATTGAAAATTTGTGGTCTGCCATTTAAATTGACCATTACTCCAGCAAACTGCTAAATGTCAATGTGAGCTCATTCCCAAGAAAAGTTTCCCACAGGAAGCTGCACTGTAGATGGGTGGGTTTCCTTTCTATGATACACAGGCCCACAGACAGCAAAGAGGGGAAAATTCTGTGTATGTTTCCTGCTAAGGGAAAAGGAACTTTCAGCATTTCCTATTAAGGAAAAGGAACTGTGTTTTTTTATGAAGGTGGAAGCATACTTGATTCATGATCCTGGAGTGCGTGTAGGGGGAAAATATCCAAATTACTCTATTGCAGGAAAGAAATTTGAAACTTTTCCAGGATATTTGTTCTAGTACTTCCCATTACTCCTTATTGATTATGGCTTGGAGTCCCTTCAACATGTTCATCACCTTCCTCAGTGCATACTACATTTCATTGTCATCTTATTTAAAATGCTGTTTCCCAACTCTCTTAGGATAGAGTTCTATGCTAATGACTTCAGGAACTTATGTTGGTAAGACTGAAAAGCTCAACAAAATATCATGCTTCCTCAAGAACAGAAGGCAACCAAAAATAAAGGATCACTCTTTCCTTGTATAAAACTATGGCACCTCTACTACAGAAAATACCATGTACAGTTTTGTTAACTGCAACTTTGCAAAGAGAATATAAGAGAGTACAGTGACACAAGGAGGAAGCAAAAAATAAGTGAAGGAAGTAAGGGGCTACTAATGTGGGCAAGTAAAAAGTACTGTTGTTGTTAGGTGCTGTCGAGTTGGTGTCCAACTCATAGTGACCCTATGTACAACAGATTAAACACTATTGTCAGTGCTTCTCTGCTACTCAGTGGCTGTTTGTTTGGGGGAAGTGGGTTTCCAGGTCCTTCTCCCAAGCCTACAGCATCTGGTGTTCCCAGGCAGTCTCCCATCCAAGTACTAACCAGAAAGTTATTACAAATGATCTTGGTGAGGGATGGCTAGGGTCAACCCTAAAGCAGTTGCAGTAGAAATGGCTAAAGGAAGATGGACTGCTGAAGTATTTTAGAGGTAAAATCATCTGGATTTGGTGACTGATTCCATGTGGAAAGAAAAGAGGGAAACCATATATGGTTGATCATATATGGTTGTCATTCCCAGCACAATAGTGCTCAGAGAGTTATCAAGGTCATGAGGGACAGGGAGAAATTGACCTTTGGGATTTAGGTTGCTCATAAAGCCATTAATCCAATGGAAATAAAAGAAAAAGAGCAGATTTAGGGAAGAAAATAACAGTATATCTTGCAATTGGTATTTGAAATTTTGGACCTAGAATATGAGAAAGGGATGTGAGCTAGAGATAAAACTTAGGAGTTATCACATGTAGGTGGTGCTTGACACTATGAGAGTAGTTGAGAGAGTATGTAACGTATGAAAAGAAGAGAATTTGCCAAGTAATGTCAGGGAAAACCATGAGGGAAATGGCAGGCAAGGGAAGAGGAAATAATTATGGCAGATATAATGGTATTGAAAAAGTAAATAGGGAAGGAATTTTAAGAAGAGTTAGCAATGCCAAATACTTCAGAGAAAACAAGTAAAGCAAGGACTATGACTTTACCGTATGAGGTCTTTGGTGATCTTGACAAAACTGCTTTCATTGGAATAGTGAGAGCAGAAGCCATGCTGTAGTTCATGGAAGAGTAACAGATAAGAGAAGAAGAAGAGGCAGCAGGTATAGAACTCCTAAGTGAAGGAGAGACATGGATGAGTATTTACGGGAGAACAGTGTTGAAGAAGGTTTTGAGGGTTATTTGGTTAATGATAAGACACTTGTATTTGTTAAATGAAGCAAAGTCTCCAGTAGACAGGGAGTGATTAAAGGCATAGGAAATGGGAACCTTTATGGAGTGGAGCCCCAGAGGAAATGGGAGAGTGATTAAGAGTAAAAGTGAAATGTTAGATTCACCTTGAGAAGAAAGGACTCTCCTAAGATAGGAGGTAAAGAGATTGTGACAGAGTCAGATGTAGGCCTACTGGGTCTGCAGGTGATAGGCAAGGAACTTAAAGGATTCCCTTCCTGGTAACCAGTATTTTCCCATTATGAGATACAGTATGTGAACATCAGAAGCACAGGGAAGACATAGATGAAGGACAGTGATTTGGGGAAAGCATAGAGGAAACAGCCTAATAATCAGTCCTGGGGAAACTGTAGCCAGGAGCCAAAGTGGCCCACTACCTGTTTTGTAAATAAAGTTTTACTGAAATGCAGTTATATTCATGTGTTTACTTATTGCCTGTGGCTCCTTTTGTGCTGTAGCAGCAAAGTTAAATAGTTGTGACAGAGACCCTACGGACCACAAATCCCAAATTATTTACCAAAGAACTCAGCCATTTACTAAAATATGTTTGCTGACCCCTAGACTCTTAATCAGATAATTGATTCCCAACCATCCGAATCACTTAGGAACCTGTTAAAAAAATTCTCTGTGCTACACTCAGACTAATTATTTCTGGATGTCTAAGGATGGGGGGTCTATTTTCTAAAGCTCACCATCTCATGCTTAATATATGGCCTGTGTCAAAACCACTGATCTATGACTAAGAAAAATGATTACTATGCAGCACGGAGAAACTACCCCCCAATGAAGTCAGAAGCCATGAATTTTTATGCACGTTATCTTTATCCCAAATTTCTGATGCCTGTCTTTTCCTGTTTGTGCTAGCAAATTGCCTTTACATTTCTGAAGGACTAATCTTGAGATTATGAAAAATGCTGATCCTTGAAAGAGCTTTCTTATTTTATCTTTTTTTCTGTCTTCTTTTGCGTTTTGCTTCTATATCTCTCAATTTCTTTTGAATTCAGTTATACACACATATACATACATACATATGTAAATATATATATACACATACATACACATACTTGTATCATTTCTTTCCTCATTTTGTGCATTAAATAAGGGAACAACACCTCCATGTTATTGTTGCAGAGATAACAATTTACTTTCCATGATTCTTTGGATTCTTGCACTGCTCCCTTCCCTCCCCCATTTTTTCTTGTTGCCATGGGGGACAGACTTGATGTAGGCTCAAATGGCAGTGAGAAACCATCTGTGGCACACAGAATCATAATTAGCCATTATTTCATAACATTTACTTTCAGCCATGATATAACAAGTCTTTCTGGAGCTACAAGGAAAGTATTATTCATTGTGCGTAGAGAGTTTTGGTCTTACTTTTAGTTTTTCTTTACTTATAATGAGTTCTATATAAGCCTTTAAAGTTCCTCAAAACTTCATAGCATAAATATTTAATAACATGAAGCTATAAAATTTCAAAACTACTTGAAATAAATAAACATTAACTAAAAAACCAAGAGTCTTAAATATGGAGAAAAATGGTAATAGCCTTGTATCTATTTTAATAGAGGGGTAATAACAGTAATAAATGACATTCAAAACTCAGAGTTACACCAAAAGCATCTTCTTTTTTTGTGGAATACACCAGAACTCACAGCAGCATCTTTACCTATCTGTTTACTTACTTTTCATCAAAACTAGTTTACCAGCTTGGTGCTGTGGCACATGCCTGTAGTCTCAGCTACTCAGGAGGCTGAGGCAGGAGGATCATGAGTTCAAGGCCAGAGGTAGCCTGTGCAACTTAGTAAGACTGTCTGAAAATAAAAAGAAAAAATGAGTTGGGTATGCAGCTCAGTGATAGAACACTTGCCTAGCATGTGTGAGGCCCTGAGTTCAACCTCTAGTACTAGAAAAAAGAAAAAAAATAGTTTACTATTTCTGGAGTACACAATGTTTCTTCAGTTAGGATTGTTGTTAGGTGCCATCCAGTTGAGTCCAACTCATAGCGACCCTGTGTACAACAGAATGAAATACTTCCCTACACGGTGTCATGCCTGGCATTGTCAGTGTTTCTCTGCTATTCACAGAGTTTTTGATGGCTAATTGTTTGGACATTGTTTTCAGGAGTGGGCTGCCAGTTTCTCCTCCCAGTTTCATAGTGCTGGGGATAGATTCTAGGGTCTCAGAGAGTGCAGAACAAGCACTCTACCTACTGAGCTAAATCCCAGCCCCTCAGCTGGGATTAGGGCAGCTAAAATGTGAAATATTTTCAGAAGCAAGCCTTTCCATTTATTCATTTCAAAAGAAGACTTGTGGGAATGATTTAACCTCCATGTTTTATGTTCCTGGGACTACCACAGCGAAGTAGATATAAGAAAGCAGATCTCTCAGGGTTAGCAAGCTTGATGCCTTGGTAAGAAAGCAGCTTATGTTACTGATCCAAGGGGTCCAGTCAGACTAGGAATCTGAACAAGGGAACATAATTTCCTTTTCTACTCAGTAATTTCCACACATCTTAAATTTACCAGTTTCTCCCATCACATGAAATTGGACTTATATGTCATTCGTAGGATCTCATAATACATTTCCCTTTAAAGGAATCAGTATCAGAAGTACTGACAAATGAAACAATGATAGCTCCTTAGTAGTTACTACACATGAGTGTGTTAGTTGTTTTTCCTTTTGACAACTTAGATTGGCCTCCCATTAAGAATAATGACTTTAATGTGATCACTACATACTATATACATGCATCAAATTGTCATACTCTAATCCATATATTTGTTAAAATTAAAATAATTATAAAAATTAAACATATAAAATGTGGTTATTTTTGTTTTTGCAGTACTATGGGTTGAACCCAGGGCCTTGCACATGCCATGCCAAGTGCTCTACCACTGTTTCCCAGGATCTCTCTGGCCTCAAACTCATGATCCTCCTGTCTCAGCTTCCCAAATATCTGGGATTGTAGGCATGTGCCACAGCTCCGAAAGGAATGTAAATGTGAAATAGAAAGCATTCCCATGTCACAATGTTTCTAAACATATTACTTTTAGAGATACGTTTGATTACTGAGCTGTATGTATGTGTGTAAGAGTACCTGTACCCTACACTTTGGGTGATTTTTTCTGGTTGGCAGGGATATAGGAGCTGGAGAGGCAGCATTTCCTATAGATAATCCAACTAATAGATGTCTTGTCATTTTCATTATTGTCAAAGGCACTGACATTAAGGGTATTATTTCTTAATGACCTCAGAATCCCTGTTGTTAGATGTCATCAGTTGGGGTCCAACTCATAGTGATCCTAAGTACAACAGACAAAATACTACCCAACACTGTGCCATGCCAGGAACTATTGTCAGTGTTTCTCTGCTGTTGATAGTTCTTTCGATGGCTGGGTGTTTCAAGAGTAGGCTGCTGGGTCCTTCTCCCAGACCTATAGCACCTGGTATTCCCAGGCAGTCTCCCATCAAAGTATAATTCAGCAGTTTTTAGTATGTTAACAGAGTGGTGCAGTTATCACCAGTATTAATACTAGAATATTTTCATCACCATTAATGATGAAATTACCATATACCAATTAGCAGACACACCCATCCCCTCCCCAAGTCCTAGGGAACTACTAAATCTACTTTCTCTCTATGGATTTACCTATTTTGGACATTTTACGTTAAGGAATCATGTAGCATGTGATCTTTTGTGACTAGCTTCTTTGACTTAGCATAAAGGACCTTGATGAATGCAAACTATTGGTTTCTTAATAAATACTTATTAATTGACTTGGACTCAAAAGAGAAAGATTCATGGCTTTTCGAGCCCAATTTTAATTCCTTTATTAAAAAAACCCTTTTACTTTATAATTAATTTAAAACTTAAGTAATACTGGTACAAAGAAAACCATAAACTCTTTACTCAGATTCCTTTTATCCCATTTACTTTATCACTGATTCTATCTATATCATACTTTTCTGAGCCATTTGAGTGTATATTACATTCTTAGCATTTTATTCTTAAGTATTTCAGTTTGTATTTCCTAAGAATAGATTGGGAGAAGGACATGGCAATCCACTCCAAATGCAATCCTGAAACAATCACCCATTGAAAACCCTATGAATAGCAGAGAAGCACTGACGTAGTGTCGGACATAGCACTGCTTTCCAGCAATGTTTGCTCTGTTGTACATAGGGTCACTGAGTCACCTGCGACTCCAAACCACCTAGCAACAAAAATAGTTATGTTCTTGTATAGAACAATGGCACAGTACATTTATCACCTGCAGTAAATTTAACTTTAAGCCAATACTTTATCTAGGATAATCTACTGTCCATTTTCCAATTTTTTCAG
The DNA here is from genome assembly GCA_007922755.1 of Pedetes capensis. NCBI lineage: Eukaryota > Metazoa > Chordata > Mammalia > Rodentia > Pedetidae > Pedetes > Pedetes capensis. Next base: position 46,315 of record VMDO01014358.1, on the reverse strand, counting down.
TTGACACATATGTTCATTATAACATTTTTCCTTTAGTATAAGATCTAATCTAGGGTCAAATATTTCATTAAGCTCTCATATCCCCATAGTCTCCTTTAATCTAGAATATTTCCACAGCCTTTCTTTGTCTTTGATGACATTGGCATTTTTGAAGAAAAAAGTTTAACTGCCCTTTTAAAAAATAAGCATTCCAAATTTGAGGTTTATATGATACTTTTTCGTGACTGAATTGAGGTTGAGGGTTTCTAACCAGAATACTGCATAGATGATATTATATCTTTCATGAGGTATGACATATGGAGACAGAAATATCCATCTCTGTACTGGTGATGTCAGTTTTGAAGATCCAATCAAAATGTTGTCTGATTCCCACTGTATAGCTCTTGAGTTTTTTTGTTTGTTTTTTGTTTGCTTTTTATACTATTAAACAAGCCATTGGGAGGCACTTTGGAGCCAGCTAAACATCCTGTTCCTAATAGCCTAATTTTAGCCTTATATTGTTAGGACTCCAAAGCCTCTTTAGAAAGTTAGTAGAATTAGTCAATAAATTGAGAAATGACCAATGATTTCCAGATATACCAATAGCTTTATTGAGGTAGAAAAATTAATATTTTTCCCAAAGTCAACAAGAGTCATAAAATAGGATACAACACCAAAGCATTTTCTGGGTTCAGAATTTTTGTCCCTGGGCTTAAATATAATTATTTTATGGAAGAGTTGTTTATGTTGTCTAGTTGTATTAAAATCAGTTCTGGTAATAGTTTTAATTTTGTACTATGGATAGTGAGCTGATTAATGTTAAGATGCCTCAGATGTTTAATATGTTCACCTGTCAACTCTGAGCTTACTCTTTTGCTAACTTGTTTAGTTTCTGTGAATTCAGCTTGACAATTTAAATCCTAATTTCAATTATACGACTTTGCATTTCTAGCACATATGCTAATAAAGAAAGGGTATCAAAATTTACATGAACTCATCAATCAGTTCAAAGTTCAAATGTACTCCTAGCAGACATTTATAACATGTAAAAAATCTTTGAATTATATCAGATCTGTATATTAGCAAGTACATTTAATCTAACTTCTAGGGTTATCATCATAGAGCATTACAAATTTAATAGAAATAAATGAAGAGCACTAGTTTAATCATTATAACTCTTTTGGGAATTGAGATTGACTCAGTAAATTTAAAATAAATGAAGCAATATCATATCCAATAGAGGAAAAAGATCATTATCTAATTAAAATATCAAACCAGAAAGAATAGGCAAAAAGAAACACTGACTTCTAGCTAGCCATGAATGTTGGTATACACTTCTAATCCCCAGCACCTCAAGATCAAGGGTGGCCTGCATAAAAGAAAAATATCTGTCTCAAAAGAAAAAAAATTAAAAATGGGCTTGGGTTGCACCCCAGTGGTAGAGCACTTGAAAAGTATGTGTGAGGCCTTCAGTTCAACTCCCAATGACCAAGGACTCCAGAAAAAAAGAAAAGAAATACTAACTTTTGTTTATTTGTACCCTTAAGTTAATCAAATATTTGCTGCAATTTGTCTGTTTTATATAAAATTGGGAAAGTGTTATATACCAACATTTAAATTCCTAGTCTTAGTGCATATATATGAGAAACTTTTTGATGAGATAGTCCGTATCTATGGAATTAAACATTTTTCATGGGCATTTTTTTTCAGACTAATATATTGCAACATTTTAAAGGTAATTATATACACATACTGTTTTGAGTGATATCTGTAGAAATGAAAAATATAGAAAGTTAAATTATTTTCCAAAAGGAAAATCATAGAAAACAAGTACATTTTATTTGTTACTCAATGGCTCTGCTAGCTCAAGGAGCTAGATTTTATGTTTTAAGGAGGTACTCAGTTATATGGTTGGTGTCATTGAGCTAAGAGGTCACTAAGATTATTGCAATGAAAAATATACCAAAGTATCTGTTTTCATCTTAGATTTATCCTTCAGAATACCACCGGTGAATCAGCACAATTTTCAAGGCCAAAATACATTTCCCAAGTCACAGATTATCTCCCATGTTTAATATTCTTTGCAGTTAATAGAAGTTTCATTACAACGTGTAAGGAAATCTACCTCGGCATTTTTTGAATATGGGATTAGATAAATCTGATTGTTTTTACTTTGACAGTCAAGTATCTTCTGTTTATGGTATCTAAAAACATAATCAAAACTGGGAAATTATTCAGGGTGAAAGTCAACTTTCTTTGGTACAAAAATGACTGAGGATGGTACTTTCTCAGAAATCAGAGAGATAATGGTGGTTGCACCTGAGTAAGATTGGCTCTGTATTCTGTTTTTGAGGCCAAGTTGAAAAAAATAATGTAAATTAGAGGTCATGGGGCATATATTTAACAAAATGTCTCATAGCTTTAACTCTGAAGCTAAATTCAGGCTTGTAGGAAAAAGCCAGTATCTTGGAGCTACAGAATAAAATAATTGGCAGGAGTGACTAAGAGGAATTTTAACAAGTCAAGCCAGATGTAAGGAGATTACACACTCACGCACATGCGCATGCACACACACAACAAATGGAGAAACCAATCTTATATTCATTGCTCTGTTGCTATGATAACACTAGTTTATTTTGGAATTCCCAAAATAATTCTAAGTTTTAATATAACCTACACTGAACATTTGGAGACAGCTCGAGCGACATATTTGGTAATGCTTAATAGCTTTATGAAAGAGAACAAATAAGACTTCTTAGCTTTGTTTTATGTGATTATCCAGAGACTCCCATGTCTTGATGAAGACATTGTTTTTAGTTCCTGCCTTCTTGTTTGTATAATTTTAATCCACAATCGGATGGGAAAAAGCTAGCTCATTATGACATTTTTCTATATTGTCCTTTCCATGAAACTTGTGCTTTGAAATAGTTTGTCTTCCAAATGCTATACTCATTAATTAGTAACTGATTTTTTCTCTCTAACCTTAGTCTTAGAAGAGTGTCTATCAAATGTATGTTTTTGATATGTATTTATTGAAATGGATGTTTGCTTAATAAAATACGAAGACCAAACATATCATTTCTGTCAGATCTTTTGAATATTTAGATATGTTAAAGAACCCAGTTATAAGAACCCTTTTGTGGATCTGCTCAAGTGCTAACATTTCAAGATTATATAAGTGAATTACAGAGACACAAGAAAAAAATGAAGGTTATACTACTAGTTTCAATGATTATAATGCATAGAGGGAATTGTGACTTTTGAACAGAGAAACTTGAAATGAAAACATTTCTCTGATCATTATAATAGCTGTTATCAAGGTTAATAACTGGCAAAGCCCTGACTACTACATTTGATGTTTTACCCACCTGAATGTATGAATAGATGACACATCTGTGAAAAAGTTCTGATTAAGTTATTCATCAGATACTCTGATACTAACTACTTTTGACAACCCTGGAAGTAGTACTGGGAAAACCTCAATTGATTTCTTGGATGGATTTTACATATAGCCACTAGCAATAATATGTAATACCTCCTTTACTAAGCGCCTGAGATGTGTACAGGAATTCTGGCACAGCATATAACAGTAGTCAAAATTAGGAATGATGTTCATTTTTACCCAAGAAAAAATAGATTTAGAAAAACCAAATATACATAACAATTCCAAAGCATTGCAATTTAGGCTGTAAAAATACAGAGGGTGAAAAATGTTTAACAGAGGAAAGCTGTACATTATGTCATAATACTTTCACAAATGGCAACAAGACACTAGGCATTGACAATGATAGCTTTCAGAAATGAGATTCAAACAGATGAAACTCCCTTGTACATAGAAAATACTGTAACAAAAAAGCATGTATGTAACAAATCCATTGCTATACTCTGACCACAAAATCAGCAAGGCCACAACAAAAGTCCCTCTAAGAGTATTTGTTTTTTTGGCTGATTAAAGAATTCTTAAAAATATTCTATAAGGTATTCCTTTGTTTCTGCCCATGTCATGACAATGAACCACTGTAATAAAAGTGTTAATGAAAAGCCTCTTTGGAAGTGATTTGTACTGAAAAAGGTAGAGCGTAGGGGAGACCAGAAGCTGAACACTTGTCTTCTGTCATAACGTTTGAAGTAGAGATTTCCTAAAAATTTGCTTCATTCCTCTAGTCTCAGAGAACACAGTCACACATCTAAACTGTTGGAAAACCTGAAGCACGAAATGCTCCAGGAGTTTTTGCACCAATTTTCAGATACATGCTGGATCTCCACGAGGTACTGTGCTCCCAAAACAGTGATCACATTGGTACATCCTGACAAAGTCTGGCATTTACTGGTACATAAGGAGATTTGCCCTAAATTCAGACGCTTAATTGTTACTAGTTGATCTATTACAGGAAGGATCTGCATTAACTGCTTTATCCCCGACCTATGCAGCCTGGCAATGCTATTTTTAGCTCACAACTCACTGTAAGAAGATTCCATATAGGGAAACAATTTGAATGCCCTTGGGGCTAGGGGTGGTAAGGGTACGACATTATGGAAATTTACCAGTTGTACCAAACAATGTATACTGGTTGCTTAGCACAGCAGTCTTCATCAGATCATATTAAGAAACTATATCATCGTTGTTGTTAGTTGCCCGCTAGATGTATCTGACTCAGAGTGACCCTCATAGGGTTTTCAATGGCTGAGTGCATGGGGAGGTAAAATTGAATATGACAGAAAAATGGCCTTCAATTATGTCAATAAATGATGCCAAGTGAAGTGCTTTGAAGTTTTTTTTTTCTGTCCTTAGTTTGAACCATGAGAAATTTTTTTATTGGAAATTTTTAATGTACACCTTAATGTGACTCATTCTGACATGCTTTTCATTTTGACATTTCCATATATGCATTTAGTTGTACATTATTCATATAGGTTCCTCCTTACCTTCTTGTGTGCTTCCTCTCCCCATCACACCCTCGCCATCAAAGACTTCTCTTCCATTTACTTGTCTTTTATGGCAATATTTTTCTATATATCCTTGGGTTCCAGTTCAGTTTAAGATGGAAACTTTTTCTGTAGTGAACTTTCTTTTTACCTTGTTAGAACTATTACATGCATTTTCTAGCCCATCTATAATAATACCATTCTTTGCTTTTTTTTCTTATTATGATCCAACCTTTGTATAGGATTTTTTCCTTCTTATAATTTTGATTCAGCTCCCAAATATGAGTGAGAACATGTGGTGTTTCTCTTCCTGAGCTTGTGCTCATACACTTAAGATAATTTTCTCCAATTCCATCCATTTTGCTGCAATTGGCATTATTTCATTTTTTTGATTGCTGAGTAGTATTCCATTTTGTATATGTACCATAGTGTTTTTTTTTTTTTATCCATTCTTCTGTTGAAGGGCACTTTGGTTGATTCCATATCCTTGCTATTGTGAAAAGTGCTGCATTGAACATGGAGATGCAGGTGTCTCTGTGGTATGATGACACATCTCCCTTTGGGTAAATTCCCGATAGTGTTATAGCTGAGTCATATGGTAGATCAATTTTAGTTTTTAAAGATACCTCCATATTGATTTCCACAGCGGTTGGACCAATTTACAGCTCCATCAACAATGTAAGAGTGTTCCCTTTTCCCTGTAACCTCGCCAGCATTTGTTGTTATTTGTTTTATTGATCTTGGCCATTCTTACTGGTGTAAGGTGGAATCTCAGAGTTGTTTTAATTTGCATTTCCCTAATGGCTAGGGATATTGAGCATTTTTTCATGTGTTTCATGGCTTTACAGACCTCTTTATTTGAGAACTGTCTGCTCAGTTCCTTTGCCCATTTGTGTATTGGGTTATTTGTTCTCTTGAGTATTTTTTTCTTGAATTCTTTATAAATTCTGGTAATTAGACCTTTGTCTGATGTATAAGATGTGAAGATTTTTTTCCCATTCAGTGGGGGTTTCTTTGACTCTGTTAATTGTTTCTTTTGCTGTACAGAAGCTTTTTAGTTTCATGTAATCCCATTTATCTATTCTTGTTGCAATTTCTTGAGCAGTTGGAGTCCTATTAAGGAAGTACTTTCCTATGCCTAAATGATGGAGTGTATTGCCTATCTTGTCTTCTGTAAGTTTTAAAGTTTCAGGCTTTATGTTGAGATCTTTTATAGATACATGACTCTCAAATAAAATCTCTCACTTGTACAGCACAATTAGATTATGGTGGTCTCAACCAACCAAAGCTTTTGGGTATATCAGAGTCCATGTCACATGTTTGGACAATGACACAGGGACAGCTTTCCCTCTATTTTTCTACAATTTCATGCTGCAGTACTAGGCAGAACAAATAGAAATAGTGCTGATCCATAGAATTAGATACAACTTCTTGGAACCATAATATACAAGGTAAATTCACACCTGGTATTTAGAACCTGCAACCATACCAGTGTGGCATCTGATCCCATCAGATCTCAGAAACTAAGCAGGGTTGGGCCTGGTTAGTACTTGGATGGGACAGATGTTGTAGGCTTGGGAGAAGGACCCGGCAACCCACTCCCAAAAGACAATCAACCATTGAAAACCCTATGAATAGCAGAGAAGCACTAGTAATAGTTTTGCCTATTGTACATAGGGTCCCTATGAGTTAGACACCAACTTGATGGCACCTAACAACAACATTTAGAGTAGTTAGAAAGTACTTTTTTCTTCAGAAAAGACATCTTTTTCACCATTGACTTTCATGAGTAAAGAGGAAATGAAGCAAAGTTTTGGCCCTTTCCTTTTCTCTTGCTCCACAATCCATGTCATACTTATTTACCACTTTCCTATGAGTAGATGGGTGTTTAACATCAGAGACAGGAAGAGGATGCAAACCACATTTATGAAAGCTATTTATTACCTTTGCCTTCAACTGTAGCCCTGTGGCATCTGATCCCATCAGATCTTGGAAGCTAAGCGGGGTTGGGCCTGGTTAGTACTTGTATGGGAGACTGCCTGGGAACACTAAGTGCTGTAGACTTGGGAGAAGGACCAGCAACCCACTCCCAAAAAACAAATAATCCATTGGAACCCCTATAAATAGCAGAGAAGCACTGACAATAGTGTTTTGTCTATTGTTCATAGGGTCACTATGAGTGTGATACTGACTTGAAGGCACCTAACAACAACAACATTTATTACCTTTATACTCCTAATATCCTTACCAACAAGGGAAGCCACCTAGCCAATTCATGCTTCTTTGTACCTCTCTGTTCCCAAATAGAATAAAAAAAAAGTTCTGCTTCCAATAGGGTTATCAATAAATCAAAGCATTTACATGTCACAAGGGAATCTGAATTTAACAATTTCTAAATTTCACAAAGCAAAATAGGCTCAGCAAACTGTTTAACTGCTCTTGTGTCTAATGTACGCATGTGACTTTATTCAAACTAATAACCTGGAGAGTGGGAGTCAACAGAACTGTGATAGGTGGGTTGCATAGCAGTTTGCTATGTACTTTTCCACGTGAATAGCACTTCATTTTTCATGGACTGTACTTGTTTCAGGTCTACTATCTCTCCATCTTTTGACTCATAGTTTAATTTACCTCTCCTCCCCAGTAGTAGCTATCTTAACCCTCTGAAGCCTTGGTGATATTGGTGGAGTTTTTGCATCAAGGGAGGTGTTGTTTTGTTTGATATCTAGTATCTGCAGTACATTCTAGAAACTGCTAAGACTGAAGTGTCCTGGTGACCAAAAAGAAAATCAGCTGGGTTTGAAACAAATCAAGTCTAGAACTGTTTCAAATGTATCTGGGATTCTTATATATCTTGCTTATTGTTACTCCTCACTTGTTTGCTTGCATTTTTTGTATGTATCAATGTCACACACAATTGCAAAAACAACAGTCCCATCCAGGCAGTTTGTTACAGAACAACTGCTTCTGTATATGCACACCCAGGGGAAAGCTCCAAGAGGCTGGGCCTTTGCTTCTCTAACAGCAAGGGCCATGAATGATGTTTCAGGGAGCCAAGATGAAAATGAAACACAATTTCTTCCACAAGATTTTTAGTACTCTCTCAAATTCTGACTACCTTCTAACCACTAGGCTTCACCTTTAGGGTTCAACAGTGTAGGACCTCCAGGTCCAGATACCCTATAGTTCCTGTCCCTACATTTGCCCTAAGAGAATGGAGGAAGTTCAGTGAGTCAGTAGATTATATGATGGTGGATATTTCCAAATAAGCTTGCACTGCATATCCCCAATTTGTGCTAATATTCATATAAGTACCTATGCAAATAGATTTTAGATGTTTTGATTTCATACCTGAAGGTCAGGTTTTCCTATTATTTAGAATTTTCTGTCAGGATATTTGACAAAGCGATTTTCTGTGGTGAATATAGAAGCATGTGTACTTTTTATGTGGTGAACTTTCCTTTTGGGGGAAGAAGCAGTTGCCATTTTTGTCAGAGTTATTGTGAACTTCTTTAGTTTAAAAATTGGAAAGATAATGAGAGTTGATTGTTGTTGAGATAGATTATCACACTGGAATGCTGATATAAAAGCGTTCTGAGAGAAGATTGACAGTTAGTTTGAACTTTTACTTTGCTTTAACCATTCATGGTTGATTTTTTTATGACTGTTATTTCCTGGAGCATTTCTATGCATCATTGAATAGTGACTGAGTCAACCTTTGATAGGTTTCCCATGTGCACATTCTAGATTTTTTCTAAATATAACTAAGCCTCAAGTAGAAGTGTCATTTACACAGTTTGAGTCATTCTTTAATATGATATAATTTCTTAGCTGATATTGTATAGATTTCATAAAATCCAAAATTTAGTAATCCAAAAAATCATACCAAGACATCAATAATAGAGGTAAAAGTATATTAAGACCTCCCGTATGAGATGTGTCATGAGAGTATGAGATGTTAGAACACTGATTTTTTGAATAAATAACATCTAGTAGTTAAGTGTGCTTTTTATATGTCTCGACACTCTTTAAACTGACAGCTCTCAAACTTTATAGGGTTTTTACAAGTCAGGATAAAATAAACTAAAGCCCACTGTAACAAAAAAAGAACTATAAAGTATCACCAGCAAGTTGCTCATTTCTGGCACATTAGTTAATTACTTCACAAATTTGTTCATCATGTTCCCATTTCACTTATATAAGCACAATAACACTTTCTTTTACTGAATGTTACCAATGTTAAGTTTCTTAAAGAATCAGTGATTATTTCATAGTTTGTAAGTTAGCATATGGGTTTACCAAACTAAGTGGCTACATTGCATTCTCAAGTATTTGTTGGAGCATTAGAAAAAAAAATTAAAACCAACCAGTATTATTTTTGCATGCCTGCAGCCATAGCCCTGTGGCATCCAATCCCATCAGATCTCGGAAACTAAGCAGGGTCAGGCCTGGTTAGTAACTGGATGGGAGACCGCCTGGGAACACCAGAAGCTGTAGGCTTGGGAGAAGGACCTGGCAAACCCCTCCCAAAACTCAATCTGCCACTGAAAACCCTATGAACAGCAGAGAAGCACTGACAATAGTGTTTCCCCTGTTGTACAGAGGGTCTCTATGAGTCAGATACCGACTCAACGGCACCTAACAACAACAACAACAATTATTTTTGCACAATTTTTTTTTCTTAGAAGTTATGATTAACCCTTGTTCTTAAAAGTTAGAAGCAAGCTATTTAAAAAATAGTATTTTTCATGGGGAGTTTATCTAAGTACAAATGCAATAAAGAATTTGTTTTCTTATGGGATTTCACTGAGCCTTTATTTGTGGTTACTGTGGCCACTCAACCTATTACCATCTCATCAGGAAACAGTGTTTTCTTCAGTATATTGAGGAAATTAGTCTTTCAGGAAGCCACATGCAGAGCTGCTATATCAGAATCCATTGTGGATGAGAAGTTCATTGGAGACCCTTGCTATGAACGTTCTCACTATGTATTGGAGGATCTCATTTGAAGGAGTTTAGTACAAAAACTTTACTATAAAAACAATTTCTATTCTAAGATTTCCCTGCCTGTAGGACTCTAAGGGTAGGATTATAGAGACCATTTCAAATAATGAAAATATCAAAATACATTGTAGTTAATGTAGCAATTTATACTTCCAAATCGTTATTGCCTATATTACTTTATATCAGAATATGCACACTTGTCATGTAGTTATAAAAAATATTATATTTGAATTGTAGTTTTATATTGTTGAATTTAACGCAAAGTCCAATAAGTCCAAATTTTCTAGCAATATGTAAAAAGGGATAGCTTGAAATTCATATCGCCTATTAATATTTTTCTGTCATAAAGTGTTTATTATGGTATAAATTGACTCTGAAAGAGTTCTTTCATTCTAGAAGCTATAGGTAAAGTACTTTTATCTGATAGGCAATGCTGGCTAGGAAACTATTAAGTGGCTTTTTGAAAGACACATGAATTTTTTTTGGTTTGGTAAGTCTCAGTCTTGTGCAGAATTACAAAATTGCTGCATCTAATACGATTTTGAGGAGCACTTATAATTTCCAAAGATCTTAGAGACATTTTTATTTTCAATATTGACAGTAGTCCCCAGGCAAGTGTATAACTTCAGAGGTCATCCCACCTAATTCAAGGAAAAAATACTCCCTAGACAGTTTTATTGTATCTATTTGTGATTGTTAAATGAACTTCCATAGAAACTCAATTGTAATTCCTGCTTTTAACTGAAAATTTCTTTAGTAAGAATGTCTAGTAGTCCATTTTCCCTTTAAATGGGGCATTCTGAACTCAAATGAGATAGGATTCCGTGTTAGCTTTGTTTTATTATTTGTTTTCCACAGTCCTTCCGTTCTCTCCTGAATTGTTCAAGGAAGGAAGGATTCAATGTCTTCACATTTTTATGTAGGAAAAGGCTCTGCAGTAGAGATTAGATTGTGTGTCCTTAAGTCCATACCCTTGCTGGACTTCATCATTCCATTTTAAAGGCAAAGATTAGAGCTAAGAAGTATGAGCCTGGATGTTGTGTTGTCACCACCTCATAAAAGGCTGTAGAAGCACTGAAGTGCTTCAGCTTGTATTCACAGAACACATGTATGCAATATCTTCACATTCCTCTTTTTTCACAGATGTTTTTGCATGTAAATCTAGCATCTTGTAAACTATATTTAAGCTATTTGAAGAGAAGGATGCTTTCTTTCATATTTCCCACTATACCAAATGTATTACTAAATACTCAGTGTTGAGCAATTCTATGGTAAATAAATAATAGAACATTCTACTATGTAAGAGGCTAGAGACTGAGAGAAAAGTAATGATTTCTCTGTTTTATATGATAAGAGATAAATGGATAAGGATGAGATAGTTTACTAAGGAACTATTCAGAGGTTTAAATGGTGTGTGTTCCCCTGTGCCTGCATATATACATGTCTCTCTCCCTTTTCCTCATGGAAGCTATGTGTATACAATTCTTTATCACTATTTCAAAGTGAGGATATATAAAGTATTGTTAGTCATGTCCTTTTTCATACATGAGAAGCACTGGTTGAACACAGTTGCACTGGGAGTTAATATATGGACATACTGAAGTAGAAATCCAGGAATGCAGCTTCTAAGCCCTGTTTGAATGAACATATGAACTTGACCAGCTCCCTTCCTTTGTCAGATTCTCAATTACTGCAAATTGGAAATAATAGTGTTTATTTGACTCCTGTGGCCCCTCAAATCTATTTTGAAGTAGAAACAGTACATTTTGAAGTAGAAACTTTGCATTCATTATATTTTGAATAAAATCCACAGCTATGAGGCTAAGTGGAATGCAACTCCAGGAAGTGCTCCCTAATACTTGAAGCCAAGGGGGGGGGTCATCTTTAAAATGGATGGGATATACCTGGAGAAATGAACAGCTCTTATCTGCTCCTGATCAAAACCATAGACCTATGTTTCTATTGCATCTTTCATGCTAATATTTTATTTTTTCCTGCCTTTCATTATCTGGCTTATTTCTATAAAATTAACATTAGAATTTCACTGAGGATATAATTGGTCTTGACCAATAAAGGATGACTGTGTCTTCTAATTGCCTGTTTAATGGTCCTGTTCTTCATCCCACTGAACCAGAGAAAATGTCACATTTCCGTCGTCTGTGACTCATATAACAAATGAATGTGTGAATAGTGTCAAAATACAGCAATTTGCTATACGTAAAGGGAAGTAGACTGCTTCTTTAAATGGCAAGGTATATAACTAGATATTTCTAAACTGAAAAAATTCTCATTTGGGCTTAGAAATATGCTATTATGGTACATTTAGTTATTAAATCATCTAATGCGAGCTCATTTACCCAGTCTGTATTCTTGCACAGTGGATAATAGTCCAGGAGCCAAATCAAGTGGACTCAAGGCTGAAATGTTGTTACCCCATATAACAAGAGAAAATACATGATTTCATTCTCTGCTAATACCAGGTTTTCCTTTGTGCTGATTTGTTTAGTTTCCCCCATAGTGCAGTCTTCCAAACATTTGCTATTTTTCTTTTCATGCAATTTGAATTAATTGGGCAATTGTGGTAGTTACAGGCTTTGCTCTCTCAGATGGTAATTATCCAATCTATAGTTTCATTTCAAACTCAGGAAAACAGTATTAGAAATGTTGGTATTCATCAGAAAGGATCTCTGAACATAATTGGATATATATGATATATAATCATGGGTCATATTAAAATAAATTTACCCCAGAGGTATCCTACTTTTACACTACATTAAATAGATTTTACTAATATTACTACAGAATATCAGCAAGCCTCTTTTAGGAATCTTGTCTCTTATAGGAATTTATCAGGTCATAATTGCTAAGAATTTATACAATTTTTGCTGGCGAGAGCACATACTTGAGAGTTCTTCAGAGGAATTGTTACCAGATGAAACATCTAACCTTTGGTGATCTGAAGTAGAGGAAATGCTAAGGCACTCGGTTCAACTTAGTGTTTTGCTAGTTTTTTCCTTTATATTTAATTTTATTTGGTATCAAAAATGCTGATGTTTAGGACCTCCTTATAGTAAACTGAGGAGTTCTGTGCTACTCCCTCATAAATGATCTAGGAAAAGCTGCTTCATAGATTACAGAATCCTTTCATCAATCTCGATATTGTAGCGAAATTAAAGATAACATTTAGAGTCTGACATAAAATTCCTATTTATGCAGAGTAAGATTCAATGGCCCCAAGTTCTTCCTGTAGAAATGGATTTGAAAATGAAGATTTATACAATTCTGTCAGGAACTATGAAGATTCAGAGTCCACTTAATTTGCAGAACAGGGCTGAGAAGTACTATGATGTAGCTTTCCATTGTTAGCACTTTTGTTTGTCCTAGAGAAACAGCCCACTTCAATTATACAACTATTGGGGGCACTGTAAATATTCCTGTGTTATGGCAGTGCATGAAACTTTCTGCCTCACAATCAGTTTATAGGTATATAGAGGAAAGAATTACTGTGGTAGCCACAAGCAACCATATTTTCCATATATTTAGGGTCATGGAAAATAGGAGTATAAGCATGGGTATTCTATTGTTTAAAATCTCTGTGGCTTTGGAAAGTTACCTTATATTTCTGAACTTCAGAATACAAAAATAAAAGAGGAGTAGTATTCTTCCCGAGGTTCAATGAGATTACTTATGTGAATTATCTGTCATATATACATGCTTAGTAAATGTCTGCATCCCCATTGCTGGGGCCAAATGAACATTAGATAAAGCTGCATTTTTTGATGTGACATGAGCTCTGAAATCATTTCTGGAGGCTCATGTAATTGCTGGAGGCTCATGTAATTGAGCCTGCAGCCGTAGCCTTGTGGCATCCGATCCTGTCAGATCTTGGAAGCTAAGCAGGGTCGGGCCTGGTTAGTACCTGGATGGGAGACCGCCTGGGAACACCAGAAGCTGTAGGCTTGGGAGAAAAGGACCTGGAAACCCCCTCCCAAAAATCAATCTGCCATTGAAAACTCTATGAACAGCGGAGAAGCAATGACAATAGTGTTTCCCCTGTTGTACAGAGGGTCGCTATAAGTCGGATACCGACTTGACGGCACCTAACAACAACAACATGTAATTGCAGAGTTTAAAATTTATTATTAGTTTAGAGATGTGGCTTATGGCAAAACAGTAGTATTTTAGACCTTTTTTTTGAGACATTTTGTAAAGAAAAACATCTCTTATGGGTACCTTGTTACCCTGTTTTATTTGATTGTACTTTTTTGTTTATTATTAAGATGAAAGCGCTTCTAAGTTAAATGAGCTAAGAACATTGGTGGAAAAAAGCACTACATTCATCCAAGCTCCTGGTTAATAATATAAGTCTGAGACCACTTCAAAACGAAGACTGTCCATGGCTCATCTGTCTAGCATTAACAATATATGATCCTGTTATAAATGTGTACAAACAGTGCACTGCCATAGGCTCAAAGTTGTAGCCTCTTCTTTCTCATTTTGTGTGGACCTAAGTTCAATGTGAATAGTATTCACTGTATATCAAAAGGGAGCAAAGAATGCATTAAACCTACTAAAAGACAATTTGACATGAGTGAAATTAACAGTTTAGTTATCTGTATAAAACAATAGCTGACTTGGAATGCTACCTTATTTCCTAAGATATCTTTGCAGACATGTTATATCAGTATGTGACTACAACAAGTGTCACATAATATAGTGAAATAGGAAAAGCTCTCTGTGAAAGGATCAAATGAACCTGAAGAATTGACTTATTTTAAATATTAATCTCATTCCCAACCATTTAAGTTTCTGATTGGCTGATTTATGGGAAAGAGTTCATAGTTCTTTATAAGGAAACCATGACAGTCTCCAGAAAGATGACCTACTGTTGAATTCAGATAATGTAGTCATATATCCTTTATAGCCTCCCTGTTTGACAGCTTGGGAGAATGAGAACATAGCTGCAGGTTTCTAAAGTCTGTGAGACATAGTTGTGAAGAAAACATGTATTCATGGAAATAATTCTTTATTGGACTTTTAAATGGGTTTTCCAAGTACACTAATCTCACCCATTTTTAATGTACTTTTGAACCCTGAATAGTCCCATAAACCTAGCCTGTACCTTAGTTCCAACTCAATCTTTTTACATAGGCTGCTGGGCTAAGACCTTATCCATTTGGCAGGACCAGGGACTAGATAGCTGTGGATTCAGCGTGCCATAAAAAGTTTCAGTTACAGAAGTATTGTTTAGTCTTTTCTTCTTTCCATATTTTTCTGCTGTGACTAATCTTTCGTCATTTTTCTCCCTTCAGATGCCTCTGTACTGAGCTATTTTACTGCATATTGAAAATGTTTCTGTTAATTCAAAATAACTTTTTCTCCTCTGGAGCAAACTGCTTAATCAATAGTAATGGTGCCTTAATAACTGTCATCTATTTTCTCTATGATACATCAGAAGCCTGAAATATTATAAAATGCAAATATTCAGAGGGTACAACAGTAACCACTGTGGCATCCGATCCCATCAGAAGCTAAGCAGGGTTGGGCCTGGTTAGTACTTGGATGGGAGAATGCCTGTGAACACTCGGTGCTGTAGGCTTGGGAGAAGGACCCAGCAACCCACTCCACAAAAAAATATCAGCCATTGAAAACCCTATGAACAGCAGAGAAGAACTAATAAGACTATTTTGCCTATTGTACGTAGGGTCGCTATGAGTCAGACACCAACTCCATGGCACCTAACAACAACAACAACAACAAAAAGAAAACTTCTCATAGATAGGATTCAGGCCTTGTCTTTTGGCTCCCATTCCCTATCAAAGATGAACATAGCCCAAAATATTCAAAATGGCTATTTCCACATGGGAAAATTATATGTGATTTTTATTTTTATTCCTGTCAGAATTTCTAAAGTTAACATTATTGTCTTACATTATAAAAGGAAAAAAGTAAAACAATGGGCCCTTAAGACAGTGTCTAACTTATCCCAGTTTTTCACTGCTGTTTTTGTGTAGGTGTTCATTTAATTTGTGGCAATGTCATTAAGATGCAGGGTGCTATTAGATTTTCAGAATTGCCTTAACTGGAGAAAAATAAATAACAATAATATAAAAATCACAAGAATTTTCTTTTCACAGAATTATAGCTGCATATTGTATACAATGTAGAGTTAAAGCTGCAACAGATGACTGTTATGATTTCTCAAGGTTTTCATGTATAAATCATGAATAGTTCAAGTTTCAGAAAGATTTAGATTTCCTCCATCCTTTGCTTGCAGTTGAGTACACCCTATTTCTTGGGCTAAGTAATAGGATCTTTCAAAAATATCTATATCTAAGAAACATTTCTATTTGGAGCTAGTCACAACAGATGAGCTATGCGTTTGTATCATGCAAAGTCTAACTTGCTTCATTGGGAAAAAGGGGCATGTTTTGGGGTACTCATCAGAACCATAGCCATGAGAACAGGCAATTGTTCATCTTCCACCATCAGTTTACCTGGCCCAATACATCATTGTTTAGTTCTCCCGTGGTTGTTCTTCCTGGGAAGGGGAGATGAAACTCTTTGGAACCCTTTCTGTGTTTGCTTAGCATTATTTCCAACATCACTGTCCATTGCCCATTGACAATTTTGTGTCTTAATTCCTGATCACACCCTCCAATATTACTTTTGCTATAAATCTTGATGATTTCAATATCCATGCAAATGACTTGCAAGGGCTTGGACCTCTCATTTCTTTGAACTTTCCTCCTCCATTATCTTGTTCATCTTTTTTCAGCCATCGAGATTTATGGAAATCCTTAGATTGTCATCAGTAATGACTTCTCCTTCCCCATCTCGATTTCAAGCATCCCCGTCTTTGACTATCACCTGCTACTTTTACAGGTCACTCCTTCTTCTCCCAAGACTCCTATAATTTCTTGATCCCACCAGGAAGTAGTATTTTCAGAATTTTTCTTTGCTCTTCTTGCTCTCCTCCCATCTCCATGTCCTCATTGCTCTGCCATACTTTACATGGCCCAGACTTCATAATAATTACTCTGTCATACATCACTGATTTCGTCTTCCATCTTTCCCACTATCATGATTCAACAGGCAATACCCCAGCCCTGGTTAAATCCAACTCTGTGTCTGTACTAGTGCTCTGGAGGAAAACATATCCATGTGGACTGGTTTCATTTCGTAGCCATGACCTGACCTTCAGTGGGCCATCAGTGTGGCCCAGTAAGCCTTCTAGTCAAACGAGTCCTATTGATTTTACTTTTTTCTCATCTGTAATATAGAGAAATTAATAGACAACAATGTCCATAGGGTTGAGAGATGTAAATGTGTTATCATATAAATAGAACCTTAGAACAGTGCCTGGTACCTAGCAAATATTTAATTTCTTAGCTCTCTCTCCCAGGTATTCCCTTTCCTCTTTCTTTCAGTACTAGTGTTATTAGAATTTCTCTATTGGAATTACTTTTATAGCCAATCTCATTGATTATTTTGTGCCTTCTTTCTCCTGAAAGTCTCCTTCCCTTCTCAGGCTAAAGTTTTTATTTCACATAGAAAACAGAAAGGCAGGACAAAATTTCCTTATACTCCCACCATCATAGCTACTCACCTACTTCGATCTGTGTCCCCATACTCTGTCTTGTTTTCTATTATTATGGATCATTTTTCTTGTTCCTATTTAGGGAAAGCCCTGCAATTTTGTGCCAGATTCAACTCCATGTCTCTTCTCTTACTCCAGTTTCCCAGATCAGAAATTGTTCCTGGTTCATTCTCATTTTCTCTGTCTCTTCTCTCTCTTTCTATTTCCCTCTTGCACTCCCTTCTCTCCTCTCTCCATCTCTACATGTATCTCCTTCTGCCATATCATTCCCATCACCAGTCATTCTAACTTCTCCCATTTAAATAAGAAAAATCTCCCCTTATCTGCCACTCAATTTTTCTGTTTCCCTTTCCACAGAAAAACCCCTCAAATAGTTACATAATCCTTGTGATTACCTCATCTCCTTTTAGTCTCTTAAACCTACCCATTCAGGCTTTTACCCCCATTGTTTGTTGTTGTTAGGTGCCGTCGAGTCAAGCGACCCTCTGTACAACAGGGGAAACACTATTGTCAGTGCTTCTCTGCCGTTCATAGGGTTTTCAATGGCAGATTGATTTTTGGGAGGGGGTTGCCAGGTCCTTCTCCCAAGCCTACAGCTTCTGGCGTTCCCAGGCGGTCTCCCATCCAGGTACTAACCAGGCCCAACCCTGCTTAGCTTCCGAGATCTGACGGGATCGGATGCCACAGGGCTACCGCTGCAGGCCTTTACCCCCATTATCCTTCTCAATTGTTATTGTCATTAGGTGCCTCCAGTCAGGTCCAACTCATAGCAACCCTTATAAAGGGTTTTCAATGGCTGATTGTTTCTGGATTGCCACTGGCATGGATTGTCACATCCTTCTCCCATATCCTTCTCAATTACTTTTCTCAAAGTCACTGGTTACACTCACTTTGCCAAATTGACTGTCTATTCCTCAGTCCTTCTTTTACTTGACTAACAGTGGTGGTTGATACAGTTTACTTCTCCTGCTGGAAAGCTCTTTTTTCACTTGCTTCCAAGATAGCACATCCTCCTAGTTTTCCTCCTGCCTCACTAGCTGATCCTTCTAAGACTCCTTTACTTGCTTGTCCTCATCTTCCTAACCTTTAGCCCATGCTGGGCCCCAGGACTCAGTTCTTCAACCTGTTCTTTTCTCTATCTGCATTCATCTTCTTTATGTACCACTTTTGTGGCTCCAAATGCTGGTGACTCCCCAAATTCTCCAGCCTAGACCTCTTCCCTAAAATACAGAGTCATATTTATAACTGCTTTCTTAACATTTCTGTTTGGATATCTATTTGTTGTTGTTGTTGTTAGGTGGCATCAAGTCGCATCTGACTCAGTGAATCTCACAGAGTTTGCAAGGGCTGATTGTTTTGGGATTGCCTCAGGAGTGGACTGCCACATCCTTCTCTCATAAAGAAGAGAAGTTTTGTTGTTAGGTGCCATTGAGTCAGGTCTGACTCATAGCAACCCTCATAGGGTTTCCAATGACTGATTGTTTTGGGATTCCTTCAGGAGTGGATTGCCACATCCTTCTCCTGTTTTTGTGGTGGTGGGGATCAAACCCTGGTCCTCAGAGAGTATAGAGCAGCACTCTACTGACTGAGCTAAACTCTGGATATCTATTTAGCATCCTTCAATTAATGAGTCCAAAAGAGAAAAGTTTATATCCCTTCTCTATATATTCTATGTCGACAGTTTTTTTTTCCATCTCAATAAATAGGAACTCCATCCTTGCAGTTGGTTCTGTCCTTGGATGTTATCCTTACCTCTTCTTTTTCTCTAACATGCCACACCCCATGCACCAACAAATCTTGGATTTTCTCTCAAAATATATGTATTCCAGAACCAAACAAGTTCTTTACTTTTACTTTGTAGGTCTACCCTCTCCCACCTGGATTATTGAAAGTTCATTCTAATTAGTCTTCCTGCTTCTGTCCTCATATCTCCCCACTCTATTCTTCTCATAATCATTCTTTACAAATGTACTTTAGATCATGTTATAACTCCTATGTTCTTCCACTGAACTTCTGAAAGCCCTTTGTATATACTGTAAGGCCCCCAGCAATCTGTGTGACCATATCCTCCCCATACTCAGGAGCTTTCCACTTCCCACGTACGGTGCTCTGGTCACATTGGCCTTCCTGCTGTTCCTTCAACACATCATGAAAAGCCTGTCCCTGCTTTGGAAGCATTGCCCTGACTGTTCCTTCTGCCTGGACTCCTCTTCCACACTGTTCACTTCCTCATTGCTCTTGAGTCTCTGTTTAGGTATCACTTTATCAAAGAGGCTTCCCTGACTACTTCATTTAAAACACCACTTTATTCCTACCATTTTCCATCTCCCCTTATCCATTATTTATATATCTATTTTATATATCCATGATTTATGTAACACATATAAATAGGCCAAATCATGTTGGATATGCTGAATATGTATTTGTACCCACTGAACTCTTTGTATCTATGAGTTCTGCATTCATGGATTTAACCAACTGCAAATTGAAAATACCAAAAAAAAAACTTGCCTCTGTTCTGAACATAGAGACTTTTTAGTTGTCATTATTCCTCAAATAATACTGTGTAACAACTCTTTAGGGCTGGGATTTAGCTCAGTTGGTAGAGTGCTGCGCTGCAGTCTCTGAGGTCCCGAGTTCAATTCCCAGCACCACAAAAATGGGAGAAGGGCCTGGCAGCCCCCTCCCAAGGCAATCCCGAAACAGTCAGCCATTGAAAACTCTATGAGGTTCGCTATGAGTCGGATACCCACTTGACAGTACCTAACAACAATAACAACAAAACAACTCTTTATGTAACATTTAGATTGTATTAGGTATTATAAGCAATCTAGAGATGATTTAAAACTTTGGCGAGGCCAGGCATTGTGGTGCACACCTTTTATCCCAGCCCTTGGGAGGCTGAGGCTGGACAATTGAGAGTTTGAGGCCAGCTTGAGCCATATAGCATGTTCAGGGTCAGCCTTGGCTACATAGTGAGACTCTGTTTAAATAAATTAATTAATTAACTTTATGGAGCAACTACACAGTTTATATGCAAATATCAAATCATTTTATGTAAGGGTCTTGAGTATCTATGAATTTTGGTATCTAAGGAGGGGCCTAGAACCAATCCCCCACAGATATCAAGGGACAACTGTACTGTTTGTATCTGTACACCATAATATAAATTCTTTACAGGCAAGATTTTTATTTTGTTTTGTTGAAAAATGAATATATATATATATATTTATTCTTATATTGTATCCCTCTGCCAGAATGTCAGCTCCTTGAGGGCAGGGTTTTTATATTCATTGATCTATCCTCAGTGCCTGGCATATATTGGATGGTTAATAAATGTTCACTGAAATAAACAAACAATTAGTTTAGTCACTGAAACAACTTCTAAGAGTAAGGTTTAAACTCAATCAATGTGATGGATAAATATGAGTGCTCTATGAGGAAAACACATTGATAAACATTGCCAGTATTTTCAAGATTTATAATTTCACTTTATCCTTTGGTATGGAAATACTGATTTGTCCAAAAACAGTTAAATATAAATATGAAAATGACAAATTTTTGCCCGCTAAGAGTATTGCCCTGTGTGAAGCAGAGATGTCATTTAGCCTAGTTTATATTAAACACCTATTGTTAACCACCCATTGATTCTTTGCTCACTTATTTAGAATTTGTTGTTAGGGAACATTATGAGTATTTCAGGTTTTGATTTATTTCCACTAAGTTATATAATCACGTTAATATGTTTTTAATACCCTTTGTTATGGATATAGTGGTGATGTGTTGAAATTTGTTGTTCAGTTCACACACACACACACACACACACACACACACACACACACACCCCACACAACCTACTTATGACTAAAAACGAATTGTGAAGTGGGTCAGTGTTATAAACTATTTTTTAAAAGATGTAATTGCATCTATTTCCTATAGTAATTCAAATTATGTTAACATTTGTTTAGTATGGGTTCTGAGATGACCTGATTTAACAAAATGATGTATGCTTAATATCTTGGCTGTTTATAGGTGAATTTAAGTTATTTGAGGATTCTAGGAAATTTTGTTAGCAGATGCTTTTTTTAATTCTATTTTTTGTTTGTGTGTTTGTTCTTTGTTTTTTTGAGATAAGGTTTTGCCATGTAGCCTAGGCTGGCTGCCCTGGCTGGACTTGAACTCATGATCCTCTTGTCTCAGCCTCCTGAATGCTGGGATTATAGGAGTAAGCCACCATGCCTGACTTCAGATGCTTTTCTACATCTAGTTTTTATTTTGTAGTAAAACAAAAAGAAGTAAGCTCACCATTAAGAAATTTTAGTGTCTGTTACCCATATACCTCCTCATGTATATATATACACATATATGTACTTGATTGTACATTAATACGATAATGCTATACAGAAGTTTCCCCTCATCTGAGTTTTTACTTTCTGTGGTTTGAGTTACTGTCAGTCAACTCCAGTCTGAAATTATAAATGGAAAATTCCAGAAATAAACAATTCCTAAGTTTTAAATAACTTTTATTGCAATGTATAGTTATAAATTCTATTTCATTATTGTTGCTAATCTTTTACTGTGCCTAATTTATAAATTGGGCTGGGATTTACCTCAGTGGGTAGAGCACTGCGCTGCAGTCTCTGAGGCCCCGAGTTCAATTCCCAGCACCGCAAAAATCGGAGAAGGGCCTGGCAATCTACTCCCAAGGCAATCCTGAAGCATCAGCCATTGAAAGGCCTTTGAGGGTCGCTGTGAGTCAGATACCGACTCGACGGCACCTAACAACAACAACAACAATTTATAAATTACAATGTCTTAAGTATGTATGTGTAGGAGAAAACAGCAGTATATAATAAGGTTCGGTGCTATCTGCGGTTGCAGGCATCGTGGAACATGTTTGTGTGTATCTCTCATGGGTAAGAGGGACTGTTCTGTGTGCTGTTCTGAAACTTGTTTTTCTTTTCACGCATACCTCATGCACATATTTCTATGTCAACAAATGTACAACTACATTGTTATTTTTAAAAGATGAATAATACTCTGTTATATGTATGTACTATACTTTGCTTAGCCAAGCCTCTGTTGATGAATTGTTTCCTATGTTGTTGTTATTGTAAAACAATTCTTTGGTAATATTCGTGTGCACACATCTTTGTAATTTGGTGTGCAAGTCATTTTAAAGTTTCTTCTCCAGTGTCATTATTTTGTACTCCTACACATAAAGGAATCACTGAGAAGTTTCTCTTCTATTCTGTTTTTAAATTATTGTCCATTTCAAAGTAGGGAAATAGAATAAATGAGATTTTACTCTGGACTTTGTCCAGGAGGAAAAAGTATACTCAGAGGAAATGAAAGGGCTCATTAGCAGATAGAGGTATTTAAGTTAAGATCAAGTCTGTTAAACATTTGCAACTAAATATACCGATATAATCTTCCTGACATTTTTTATTATATTTGATGGTGACAATAAAAACTTTGGAATAAGCTGTAATTTCTGCATCTATGCATATTCAGGTTTGAAAATGAAAGAAGAGTATGACAAGTTTGCATGTAGAACTTTCCACCCACACGTTTCTTTCCTTTCTGACACTTGAGCCTTTGAAATAGTTCCCATGAGCAAAACTGAGATTCAGACGATTTAGATCTAAAGAAAAAAACACAAGATTTTCTCCTGTTTACATCTACCACCTGGAAACCTCTTTGAAAAAGTGCTGAAATATAAATCATGCTGTTATTTGTTGTGCATATGGGAGAAATCCTAATGTGTTTCAGGGAGAAAGAAGAGCAGGAATTTAGAGGTAGTAAGGATGGGGAAGGAGAGAACTCCAATCCTCATTATTAAAGTGGCCTATTTCCAATATATTCTCATCAGTTTACAGGTAGATAGTATGCCATTTTCAAGCAACAGGTATCATATTTTATTGTGAGCATTTAGAAGAGGACCCAAAAGACAGGAAAAGAGAGAGTTCTTTGTTGAAGAGGTTAGTAGAAGTTGTCAGAAACAGACTGGATCCTTGTAACAATCACTAGTAGTATAACACAAAGAGCCAGCCTAAGCCCACAGGACTACATTCCCTTCCAGTTGTTGTTGTGAGGTGCTGTCAAGTGGAGTCTGACTCATAGCAACCCTATGTAGAGCAGATTGAAACACTTCCAATTTTGTGCTAGGCACACAATCATATTAATGTCTAAGCCCATTGTTGTAGACACTGTGTCAATCCATCTGGTGGAGGGATTTCCTTTTTGTTGCTGACCTGCCACTCTCCCAAACATGATGTCTTTCTCCAGGGATTGGTCCCTCCTGACTGTATGTCAGAAATATATAAGACGCAGTCTACCCATCCGTGCTTCCAAGGAGCACTCTGGTTGCACTTCTATAGCAGATTTGTTGGTTCTTTTGGCAGTCTATGGTATATTCAGTAGTCATCTCCAGCACTACAATTCAAAAGCACCAATTCTTTTCCTGTCTCCCTTGTTCAGGGTCCTGCTTTCACAACCATATGAAGAGACTGAAAATACCATGGCATGAGTCAGACGCACCTTTGTCTTCAATAACACATCTTTGCTTTTCAATACTTTAAAGAGATCTTTTGCCGCAGCTTTTCCCAAAGTGATGCGTCTTTTGATTTTTTGACTGCTGTTTCCGTGGGTGTTGATTATAGAGCCAAGTAAAGCAAAATCATGGAAAACCTCAGTCTTTTCTCCATTTATTGTGAAGTTGCATGCTGACCCGGTCGTAAGGATTTTTGTTTTGTTGAGGTTTAGTCACAATCCATACTGAAGACTATGATCTTTGATCTTCATCAGTAAATGTTTTGAATCCTCTTCACTTTCAGCAAGCAGAGATGTGTCATCTGCATAATGCAGGTTGTTAATGAGTCTTCCTCCAATCTTGATGCCACGTTCTTCCTCACAAAGTCTAGCTCCTCAGATTATTTGCTCAGCATATAAATTGAAGAGATATGGTGAAAGTATACAGCCCTGACTCACACCTTTCTCAACTTTAAACCAGGCTGTGTTTCCTTTTTCTACTCGAAACAACTGCCTCCTGGTTCATGTACAGATTTCTCATGAGCACAATTAGGTGTTCTGGTATTCCCATTTTCCAAAGTGCTATCCATCATTTGTTATGATACACCCAGTCAAATGCCTTTAAATAGTCAATAAAGCATAGATAGACATCTTTCTGATATTCTCTGCTTTCTGCTAATATCTACCTGACATCAGCAATGATGTCACTGGTTCCCCACCCTCTTCTGAATCCCACTTGATTTTCCAGTAACTCCCTGTCTATATACTGCTGCAGTCACTTTTCAATGATCTTTAGTAAAATTTTGCTTGTGTGTGATATTAATGATATTGTCCAATAGTTCCCACATTCAGTTGGATCCCCTTTTTTGAGAATAGGCACAAATATGGATCTCTTCCAGTCAGTTGGCCAGGTAGCTGTTTTCCAAATCTGTTGGCATAAACGTGTTAACACCTCCAGTGCTGCATCTGTTTGTTGAAACATCTCTATTCGTATCCAATCAATTCCTGGAGCCTTGTGTTTCACCAGTTCTTTCAAGGCAGCTTCCACTTCGTCCTTCAACACCGTTGGGTCCTCTTCACATGCATCCTCTTGAAATGGTTGGTCATCTACCAATTCTTTTTTGTATAGTGACTCTGTGTATTCCTTCCATCTTCTTTTGATGTTTCCTGCATCATTTAATATTTTCCCTGTAGAATCTTTCACTACTGCCACTTGAAGCTTGAATTCCCTTCCTAGTTTTCCAAAATTCATTAGAATAGCTTTAAGATTTTTCCATTGTTTATCAGAGAATATCAGTATAGTGAAGGGCCTTATAGGTCATGTACTATCTTTGATAACAATGGCCCTGCTTCTTTTTTGGAGCTAAGCTTTCTGTTCATTGATTCTATCCCTCTCCAAAGTCATGTGGACCTAGATCCATCATTATCATTTTCTTATATTTTCCCTATCTCTTGCACTATAGACTTTTCCCATTGGCATTTCAGGATTCCTATCCTAAATTGGAATTCTGTTTCCCTCTCCAAATGTTTACCTGTCTCTTTCTCCGGGTAGACAAACAGACTTTACCTTTATTTCCTTCAATTTTTCACCTATTTCTTAATTCTTAAACCTTCTTCATTCTGTTTTGTTGTCCTCATTATGACCCTTAAATGCCTCCTGCCAAATAAAACCCATTATTCCCTTCAGTCCTTACCTTATTACTCCTTTCTGCAGCATTGGACTGTGTTGGTCATCTCCTCTTCATTGAAGCACTCTTCTCTGGGCTTTCATAGTACTGCTTTCTCTCTACTCCATTCTACCTCATTTTCTTTTGGCTTTTCCTTGTCCTTCATCTGTTCCTGAATATTTGATGTCTTCCCCACCCCTGTTTCCTGCCTCAATTGTTGCCTTCTATTCTATGTGTTTTCACTATATTATTAAATCTATTCCTGTGGCTTCAGTTATGATCCATATACAGACAAGTTCTCTCTTGACGGCCAGACCTATATATCCTACTGGTTACTGCACATTGTTGTTGTTGTGTGCCATTGAGTCATCTCTGACTCATAGAGACCCTCATAGGGTTTTGAACAGCTGATTGTTTCAGGATCGCCTCTGGAGTGGATTGCCATATCCTTCTCTCATTTTTGCAGTGCTGGGAATTGAACCTGGGACCTCAGAGACTGCAGAGCAGTGCTCTACCAACTGAGCTAAATCTCAGCCCTACTGCACATTAGCGTATCATTAATGGCTCTTCAAAATCAAAATAGCCAACAGTGGAGCCATTATCTCTGTCTCTACAATAGAACAGAATAACCTTCCTGTTTACACAATAGTGTCAGCCATTTGATGTCCTAGGGTTAAACAGACTCCAGCATCATTAATAAGTGATAGATAAAGTAGCTTTCCAAATGTTGTATTAGTTAAGAGGGATGGATCTGCTGGATTGTGCGGGCTTGAAACCCACTTGACATGCTTGAAAGGCTTATGATTTGCAGCAAAGGGGTTGATCGTTCTGTCATTTAGTTTCATCACCTATAAAGTGGGGGTAATAGTAATATAGACCACTATATTAGTCAGCTGGTTACTGTTGTAATAGAGAAATCAACCAAAGCAAATTTATGGGAGGAAATATTCACTGGGGGCTCATGGTTAGAGGATCAGCCCACAATGATGGCAGAGCAGGTGTGGTGGTGGCAGGTAGCAGGGCCCATGACAGAGAATGTCACATCTTTGCAATCAGGAAAAAGCAAGCCAGCAGAACTGCTGCTCAGGGTAAAAAACTCCAAAGGCTTGCCCCCAGGGAGCTGCTTCTACAAGGCTAGAATTCCATCTCCTCAAAGTTCCATAAGTGCTGGGGTTTAGCTCAGTTGGTAGAATGCTGTGCTGCACCCTCTGAGGACCTGGGTTCAATCCCCAGCACCACAAAAGTGGGAGAAGGATGTGGCAATCCAGTCCTGAAGCAATCCCCAAACAATCAGCCATTGAAAACCCTATGAGGTTTGCCATGAGTCAGACACGACTCAAGGGCACCTAACAACAACAACAAAGTTCCATAGCCTCCCAAGACAGTGACACCAGCTGGAGATGCCACCAGCTGGTGACCCAACATTCAAACATATGACCTTTGGGGGACATTTAGATCCAAATTGTAACAACCTCACAGGGTTCTTAATAAGATTCAAGGTGATGATACATGCACAGCATTTTATAGTGCCTGGCACATTGAGTTAGTAAGTGTTTGATATTATTATTTGCTATTAAGGTCCATAAAATTACATGCTGAATTCAGGCCAATGTGTAGCTACCTGTAATCCTTGGAAGAGTATGAGGAGCACATCATGTATTAAATTATCATATTTTGTTTTGCTAAAGGCTGAATAATAAGATTCATATAAAATCCCAGAGTACAGTTATTTACAGGGACAGAGTGTTCCACAAGGCCACAGTCTGCCCTCATCAGCCAGTTTCCATCACCGAAACAAGACAATTCAAAAGGAAAAGGTCAATCAACAAGCTATCCATTTCCCACATAAAATCACAACTGAAGAGAGAACATCTGGAGTGGAATGTTGAATCAGCTGCTGTTGGGAGACCCTGGTCTGCACTCTATCTGTACGCTTACCGAAGGGAGCGCAGGGCAGGGTTTCCCATACAGAGGGCACAGGCTACCACCACCACAGCAAAGGTTGATGGGGATTCGCTTTTAAAGTCATTCATCTGGAATCTACTACACTGATTCAATGGTTCATGAAAATTCAACTGATCTGCTCATAAGAAGAAAATCAACCTTGATAAGTCACTCAGCCAGTTATTGAACTGTCCTCATAACTGATAAAATTGTAGTTGAATGAGAATTGTGTTTCAAATTGAGCCTCTCTCATATATGTGTGTGTATTATACTAAATGTACTAAATGTACGTATGTTTTATATATATATATATATATATATATATATATATATATATATGAAAAGAATCACAATGCATTTCATATCTGAAAACCACTTTCTTCTTGCCATAAATATTACTTCATACATTAAAATATTCTTCTAAATCATCATTTTACTTGCTGAATAGTAGTAATCTATGCCATTTTCTGTTTATTTCATTTTGTTTTTGAGAACAGGGAACTGTTGATGTCTAAATGCATATGACCTCCATGTCCAGATCAGGTACTTGAATCCTTGAAAAAATATTAGGAAACTGGATAGTTAATAGTGATTTTTTTACTTATAAGTTATGTATAGTTTTTGTATCCAGGTTATATATAATAGTAGTAGTTTTATGTCTAACACTTTATAAGATTTATAGTATTTCTGTATTCATTTCTTCTTTTGATTCCTGCACACACCTTGTGAGTTAGATGGGGAAGGGATTATTATCATGTCCTTATAGATGAGTAAACTGATATTCCAAGAGATGACATGGTTTGCAGTGGGTACACAATTAATAAATAAAAGGAAAAACTGCAATTTGGATTTGAAATTTGAAACCAAGCCTTCTAACTCCAAACAATGTTCGTGATTTCTCTACATTTTGCTACGTTGCCCCCAACTTCTCCACTTTTTGTCAGTGCTTCTTTCTAATTACCCTTATTCAAATATTCTATTACATATTTTTCAGATCACACCTTAGGAAAATGTAACTTTCTCATCAGTCTCTTCATAAGAAAAAGGCTGAACATGACTAGGTTCTAAAAATAAGGATACTAATTTCCTTTTAGGAATATAAATGTGCTATGCAGTATACCTAGAAAAAAAAAACTTAGGTGTTAGATCCTTATTGATGATTTACTAGGTAATGAAGCAACTCAGTGTTTTCTCTGGTGAAAGGGCATCTTGATTTGTAAGTGTAGATAGTCAGGTTAAGAAATATTGTGAACATGTCAGGATCATAAGACAAACTCCTTATCAAAACATTATAAAGATAGGTATACATGCTAAAATCACAGCAAACAGGGAATGGGGTCCCCTCTTTACCGAATTATCTGAGGAACAGATGACCCTGTGCCTTCCTGTCCTATATGTGCCCAAATTCAGTTGATAGCATTAGTACTTTCCTTTTTTTCTCTCTTCACAGCAGATTGCCATTCTTTTTTATTTTAAAATAGTACTACTTACTGCCCTGTTTTATTTTGGTGCCTGTTTTTTTTTTAAGTCGTCAGACACATACTTTAGTCACCTGTTCTACATGAGGGTAAAGACTTTCTGATTTTCGTTCAATAATTAAGTGCCATTCCAGCTGTACTACCCTGGCATTTGATCTTATCAGATCTTGTAAGCTAGGTGGGGTTAGGCCTGATTAGTAATTAGATAAGAGACGCCTTGCAATATGGGGTGCTGTAAGCTTGGGAGAAGAACCCAGCAGCCCACTCTTGAAACAATCAGCCATTAAAAACCCTACGAACAGGAGAGAACTACTGACATAGTGCAAGGCATTGAATAGTGTTGGGTAGTGTTTCATCTGTTGTACATATGGTTGCTATGAGTCGGACCTGACTCGATGGCACCTAACAACAAGAACATCTCAGCTAAACTGCCTTTCATCTAATGAGCACTTATGGAATACTGCAACATAATCCACTGCAAAATAATCTCCTTGCATATTGTTCATAAGTAGGAATGAAATACTTTTTACTATTATCCCTTTGCTCAGAATTATTGCTGGGTTTCTTCGAGTTGTGTCTGACTTATAGTGTCCCTTATGGGGTTTTCAATGCTTATTGTTTTTGAATTGCCTCAGGAGTTGATTGCCATGTGCTTCTCCCATTTTTGTGGTGCTGGAAATAGAACTCAGGACCTCGGAGACTGCAGAGCGGCACTCTACCAACTGAGCTAAATCCCAGCCTCAGAATTGCTTGGGCATTAATTCTAGTGTGCTCTCTGCTCATTATACATTTCTAAAGAACCAGCCAGAAGATTATGCTGTAGACACAGAGATTCTAAGTGTTCATGGAACCTTCCAAATTAGTTTCTCTGTGTCTGCTTAAAAGACACAGGTATCAGCTCACCCAGTATCCCCTCAAACCAATTATGAATAACCACAGTAAGTACAAAGGCTGATGATCAGTCTACAGGGATGAAACTAAATTACACAGTCAAATCAAAAATAACTTGAGATCATAAGAGCCTTGACTTGAACCTAACCCCAGTAGCTGTAAAATCACCATAATAATCGAAAGAAAATTGACACATGTTCCCATGCTTCATAGCACCATGGAGAAGGAGGCTGCCTGGTTTGTTCCTTTGAATTAGTTATGAGTGAAGGAATTTTAGGCTTAAATGAGACCAGGATCTTCTCTGTGAGTGCTCTCTGGAAACTGTGCAATAGAATTTACTCTCTGGGGCTAGAGGATTGTGAAAATACTAAAGGAGCAAACTATAGGCCACTAAAAATTCCTTTCCTATAAATAGAGATCTTTAGCTGTTCCTTCACTTCTAGGGAACTCATTGGAACATGACTACCCATGAGTTATTAAGGTCAGTGCATTCTAAGTTTAAGGAAAACGTAGAAATAGAATAGTGGTGAAGAAGGTGGAAAGGGGTTGGAAGAGAGAGTCTTCCTTATACTTTGTTTATTTGGACTTCTTAGAGCCAAACTAGCTGATATATGTATGTTACTTGAATTCTTGGAGCCAGAAAATTATTGCCTTTGGTAGAAGAAGGTCCAGATTTTTCATCTCTTTCTCTGTTTCCCTATTTGGTCCTTTTGCCACTACTTTTTTTATAAGGAGGCAAAATAATTTTTCTTGGCCCTATGTGGGAAACCCTCCTGGCGTTCACTAACTGCCAAGTGTTCTATAACCAGCCGTCTGTGGTAGAACTAATTTATTGAAGTTAATTTCTTTATTAATTCTCTTTATCTTCATTTCCCCCCTCTCTCTTGCTCCCTCCCCCCCTCTCTATTTCCTCTCTCTCTCTTTCTCAAATGTGAACCTGGTATCCTTTACAACTTCCAGTTTTTTACCTGAACTTATTAATTGCTTTTCTGAATGTTTCCTCTTAAAATCATTTAAATGAGATAATTTCACTAGAACCAAGAAGGGATGTGTCTTGAGGAAGGGGAGGGAGATTTATATGTGTCAGACATACCATTTCAGACTTGATTGATAATTTGGAATAAGTCTGAACTTTGTGAAGACCCTGACCAAAAAGAAAAAAATGGAAGGTGCGCTTTCACATTATTGTCTTCAAGGCCCTGTGCTAGGTGAAGTTTCCTCCCAATCTGGATAAGGAACTGGATGCTTGGCAATTTTCAGACTTC
The DNA here is from genome assembly GCA_007922755.1 of Pedetes capensis. NCBI lineage: Eukaryota > Metazoa > Chordata > Mammalia > Rodentia > Pedetidae > Pedetes > Pedetes capensis. Next base: position 15,030 of record VMDO01014358.1, on the reverse strand, counting down.
ATCATATCAATCACACAGATTGTTCTTGTAGTAGTTACTTCTAGGGAATTTATAAGCTGGGAAATTGTATCAAAGAGCCAAAACAGGCCACTGGAACAGTCACACACTTATCATTTGTGGAGCCATTTAAGAAGATGCTTCAGCAGAGGCTACCTATTTGTAAGAACAGCCTTGGGGGTGTGCTAAATAAGACTTAAATTAGACTAGTAGATGATCAGGTGACAAAGAATACAAAGGAGATAGGTAAATCACAGAAGAAGGTGCCATGGGACTTTCTGTAAGCCTTTCCCATTGTGACTCTGGAGTAACTAACATTTCAGCTCTAATGATGTTGAGTGAAGTAAAGAGCATTGAAAATATAGACCAGAGTACCATGCCAATCATACATTGTTTTACAAATTGGATTCAGGTATGGGATAGGTGATTAGTTTGCTTTTCAATGAAAGAAATATATGCCTGTTTATTTGAATGTCTGTTGATAAGATCATCCATAACCACATCTCCATTTATTCATTATATACTTCCATGGGAGAAGGACGTGGCAATCCACTCTAGAGGCACTCCTGAAACAATCAGCTATTGAAAACCCTATGAGGGTCACTATGAGTCGTTCACAACTTGACAGCACCTAACAACAACAAGGACTTCCATAATGGAGAGTGATGGGGGCAGTCAGAGAAGGCTCATTTGAGATTGTTTACAAAATAAAGATATAACTCAAACATTACCATTCTCAGCATTTTAATCAATGTCTGTACTCAAGGTCTGAATTTGTAAATGGTCATCCTGACGTGGTGAGGATTTAATTTTTACTCCTTCATGATGGGCATCAGCTGCTTTGTGGATTTTATTCATAAAAACTCATTAGTCAGTGTTCAGTAATATGTTTATAAGTAATCAAGGTAATGTTAACTGTCTCATACATTTTGTTGAGCAATTTGACTTAGGACTGACAAGAAGCAATTAGCAGATGGAAAATTCTTTGTATCTGTTGTTGTTGTTAGGTTGTTAGGTGCTGTCCAGTTGGGTTGCACTCATAGCCACCCTCTGTAGAGCAGAACCAAACACTCCCCAATTCCGTGCCAGGCACACGATCGTATTTATGCTTAAGCCCATTGTTGTAGACACTGTGTCAATCCATCTAGTGAAGGGTTTTCCTTTTTTTCATTGACGTGCCACTGTCCCAAATATGATATCCTTCTCCAGGGATTGGTCCCTCCTGACTACATGTCCAAAATAAGTAAGACACAGTCTAGCCATCCTTACTTCCAAGGAACACTCTGGTTGCACTTCTTCTAGGACAGATCTGTTAGTTCCTTTGGCAGTCTATGATATATTCAGATTCATCTCCAGCACCATAATTCAAAAGCATCAATTCTTCTCCTGTCTCCCTTGCTCAATATCCAGCTTTCAACATTTTTTAGTTCCAGGTTGGTTTAGCCTTGCCACATTTCCAAATTAATCCTCCCGGTCTGAGGAAGTTTAGAAAATACACAATCATCTCATATTCACCTAGGCAAAATACATTTAGGAAGATAAATTCTTTCCCCAAATACCATGTTGCACAATACAAAACTGCAGGAGAAACAGCTGACGTAATTTGTACTCTTGAATAACTTATATTGATGTTTTTCTTCTCTATTAGTCCATAATCTAGCCTTTAGGTTTGGGTGAAGGATTAATCTTATCCAAGCTGGAATTCCTTACAAAGCACAGGTAGTTTATAGACTCTGAGCAGGGACAAGGAAATATGACAATGAAAAGGAAATATGAAAGCTGAGAGCCTTCTAGACATTCGGGACATTCCAACTTGTATGTTGTCTGCTGGCTGGTGACAGCACTTAGCAGCTACCTAGTAGGTATCTAAGCCTCCAAACCGTGCTGATGCCTTCTTTGGACATGGACAGGATGGAAGCTAGCTGAAAGCCTTTCCCTCCCTTTTAATGATTATCCATTAGCACACCATGTTTTTTATTGCAGAATAGATTAGAAACAATTAGCAAATGGAAAACTGAAGAGGTCCTTGCTGCTTTTACTGTTTAGAAGCATCTTTTAAACAGAATCAAAATGCTTTTTTTTCTGAGTCAAATGTGCCATTTTGCCTGAATTATATTTTATTTCTTTGCCATGTTTACATGCTTCATAATAATGAAATGTGGAAGTTTTCTGGGCATGGATTTAGTATATATTGCTGATGACTGCATTTATATTCAGATGCTTTTAAAATTATTTATATATTTAATTTTTAAGTATTTAGGGTACAAATTATTAGGTTTAATTATAGCATTTCCATACCTGCATATCATTGTACATTGCTCATGCTCACCCTCCATTTTCCTCTCATACCCCCCTCCCTTGCCTTGATACACTTCCTGCTCACAAGTGGTCCCCCCTCTGCTTGAATGTCTTATGTATCTGTGTGCACATGCACATGTGTGTATTTGAATCTAGATTCTGCCTATGAGAGAAAACATTCATCTTTCTTCCCTCACTATCCTTTGTTATGAGCCCTCCTCTCTACTCCTCTTCCTTTCTGCCCCCAAATGGTCGCCCTTCTACTTTTGTGACATATACGTATATATTAAGATATTTAATATATATTAGTCTACAATCATACCGCCTGCAGCTGTAGCCCTGTGGCATCGGATCCCGTCAGATCTCGGAAGCTAAGCAGGGTCGGGTCTGGTTAGTACCTGGATGGGAGACCACCTGGGAACACCAGAAGCTGTAGGCTTGGGAGAAGGACCTGGCAACCCCCTCCCAAAAATCAATCTGCCATTGAAAACCCTATGAACAGCAGAGAAGCACTGACAATAGTGTTTCCCCTGTTGTACAGAAGGTCACTATGAGTCGGATACCGACTCAATGGCACCTAACAACAACAACAACAAACAACAATCATACCACCCTGGCATCAGATCTCAGAAGCTAAACAAGGTCAGGTTGGGTTAGTACTTGCAGGGGAGCCTGCCTGGGAACACTGGGTACTGTAGACTTGGGAGGAGGACCTGGTAGCCCATTCGCAAAACAGTCACCCATCGAACACCCTATGAAGAGCAGTGAAGCACTGACAATAGTGCCAGTCATGGCACAGTGTAGGGTAGTGTTTTGTTCTATTGTACATATGAGTTGTTGTTGTTAGGTGCCATCGAGTCGGTATCCAACTCATAGCAACCCTACATATAACAGGGGAAACACTATTGTCAGTGTTTCTCTGTTGTTCATAGGGTTTTCAATGGCAGATTGATTTTTGGGAGTGGGTTGCCAGGTCTGTCTCCCAAGCCTACAGCACCTGGTATTCCCAGGAAGTCTCCCATCCAAGTACTAACCAGGTCTGACCCTGCTTAGCTTCTGAGATCTGACAGGATCAGATGCCACAGGGCTATGGCTGCAAGCACATATGAGTTAGACCCAATTAAATGGCACCTACTAGTGGTATTTATCTTTCTGGGTCTGGCATATTTTACTTAAAATGATGGTTTCTGCTTCCACTTATTTTCCTGCAAATGACATAGTTTCAGTCTTTATGGATGAGTAAAACTCCATGCTGTATATAATCCACATTTTTCTTTATTCATTAATCTGGTGGTGGATATCTAAGTTGATTCCAAATCTTGGCTATTATGAATAGTGCTGCAGTAAACATGGATGAACAGGTATCTCTATAGTATGTTGACTTAGATTCCTTTGAGTATATACCCAGGAGTGGTATAGTTGGATCATATAGTAGTTCTACTTTTAGTTGTTTGAGGAACCTCCATGCTGATTTCCATAGTGACTATACTAACTTACATTCCCACCAGCAGAGTACTAGGATTCCTTTCTCACTGCATCCTCTATAGCACTTATTGTCATTTGTTTTCTTGATAATAGCCATCTGACTAAGGAGAGATGGAATCTCTGTTTAGTTTCAATTTGCAGTTCCCTGATGGCTAAGAATGTTAAACATTTTTCATATTTTTATTGGCCATTTCTATGCCTTCTTTTGAGACCTGTCAGTTCAATTTATTTTCCCATCTTTTGATTGGATAATTTGCTTTGGGGGCATTTAATTTTTTGAACTCTTTATATATTCTAGATAGTAATCGGATAAATTGCTGGAAAATATTTTCTCCCATTCTGTAGGCTATTTCTTCACTATGTTAATTGTCTCATTGCTATACCAAAGCTTTTCAATTACATGCAATCCCATTAGTCATTTCTTGGTATTGTTTCCTGAATTATTGGAGTTCTTTTCAGAAAATCCTTGCCTATTCCTATATGTTTAGGTATTTTCCCTATGTTTTCCTTTCACATTTTCAAAGTTTCAGGTCAACATTAAGGTCTTTGATCCATTTTTATTTGATTTTGTGTAGGGTGAGAGATCGCGTTTCATTCTTCTACATGTGAATATCCAGTATTCCCAGCACAATTTATTCAACAGGCTGCCTTTTCTCCAGTGTGTGCTTTTGGCACCTTTGACAAACATCAAGTAGCTACAGCTCCATAAGTTTATTTCTGTGTCCTCTATTCTATTCCATTGGTCTCCATGTCTATTTTTGTGCTAGTATCATGCGATTTTTATTACTGTCGCTCTGTAGTATAATATGATGTCAGGCATTGTAATGCCTTTTGCATTGTTCTTTCTGTTCAGGATTGCTTTGATGATTTGGAGTCTCTTTGCTTCTATATGAATTTTAGTATTTTTTTCTATTTTTGTGAAAAATATCATTGGGGTTTTGATGGGGGTTGCCTCGAACTATAGATTGCTTTTGATAATATAGTCATTTTCACAATATTAATTCTTCTGGTCAGTGAGCCAGGAGGATCTTTCCATTTCTAATATCTTCTTCAATTTCTTTCTTCAATGTTTTAAAGTTTTCATTCTGGAGGTCTTTCACCTCCTTGGTCAGGTTTATTCCTAGGTACTTTTTTGGCTATTATGAATGGAATTATTTTCCTGATTTCATTTTCAGCCTGTTTGTTATTGGTATATAGATAAGCTAGTGATTTTTGTATGTTGATTTTGTATCCTGCTTCTTTGCTGAAAATGTTTACCATCTTTAAGAGTTTTCTAGTTGAGTCTTACATTGTTGTTAGTTGAGTCTTTAGGGTTTTTTAAGCTTAAGATCATATCATCTGCAAACAGGAACAATTTAACTTCTTCCTTTTCTATTTGTATCCCTTTATTTCTTTTCCCTTGCTTTACTGATCTGGCTAAGACTTCAGTCACTATAACTGACTAAGGTTGGAAAGACCTTGTGTCGTTCTGATGTTAGAGAAAATGGTTTTGGTTTTTCTTCATTTAGTATGATGTTAACTATAAGTTGTCCATGTATTGCTTTATTATGTTGAGGTATATTCCTTCCAATTTTACATTCTTCAGAGCTTTTATCGTGAAGGGATATTGAAATTTGTCAAAGACCTTTTCTGCATATATTGATGTGGTCATGTTGTTTCTGTCCCTGAAGCTATTTATATACTATATTACATTTATTTACTTGCATATTTTGAACCATCGTTGTATCTCTGGAATGAAACCAACTTGATCATGGTGTATAATCTTTTAGTATGTTGTTAAAGTTGATTTACAAGTATCTAATTGAGAATTTTTCCATGTGTGTTCATCATGGGAGTTGGTCTGTAGTTTTCTTTTTTTGTTGTGGCTTTTATCTGATTTTGGTATCAGGGTCATACTGGCTCACAGAGTAAGTTTGGTAGTGTTCCTTCCCTTTCTATTTTATGTAATAGTTAGAGGAGCATTGTTGTTAATTCTTCTTTAAAGAACATATAGAATTTGACAGTGAATCCATCTGGTGCTGGGCTTTTCTTTATTGGTAGATTCTTTGTTATTGTTTCAATCTCTTGTTATGATCTGTTTAAGTGTTTATATCCTCTTGATTTCATTTGAGTAGGTCTTATTTAAATAGTGTCAGGCATGGCACAGTTGTTGAGGAATATTTCATTCTGCCATACATAGAGTAATTATGAGTCAGACTCAACGGCACCTAACAACAACAACAACAACAACAACAACATTTATTTAGGAATTTATCTGTATTACCTATATTATCCAGTTTTTTTGCAATAGAAGTTTTCAAAGTATTCACTAATGTTTCTGTGGATTTCACTAGTATCTGTTGTAATTCCCTCTTATCATCTCCAGTTTTATTGATTTGAGCTCTCATATGCTAGCGCTCTCTCTCTCGCTCTCTCACTCTCTCGCTCTCTCTCTGGCATGCGCATGCATGCACAATTTCCTTAGTTTGGATAAATATTTGTTGATTTCATTTATCTTTCCAGAGAACCAACTCTTTGTTTCATTGATCCCTTGCATCATTCTTTTAGTTTCCATTTCATTCATTTCTTCTATGATTTTTATTATTTCTTTCACCTACTTATTTTGGATTTTGCTTTTTTTTCTAAGATCTTTAGGTGCATCATTAAGTTTTTATTTATATCCTCTCTGATTTTTTAATGCAGATATCCATAGCTCTAAAGTTCCCTCTTAGAATCACTTTTGCTGTAACCCAAAGGTTCTTATAAGTTGTGTTTTCATTTTAATTTGCTTCTAGGAATGTTTTAATTTCTTCCTTGATTTCTATAATGACCTACTTATCACTTACTGCTGTACTATGCAATCTCTACATATTTGCATAGTTTCTATGGTTCATCTTGGTATTGACTTCTGGCTTTATTCTATTATGATCTGATAAGATACAAGAAAGTATTTTGATTTTTTGTATTTGTTATGACTTGATTTATGAGATAAATATGGTCTATGTTAAAGAAAGTTCCATGGGCTACTGAGAGGAATGTGTTTTCCACAGCTGTTGAAATATCCTGTAAATGTCTATTAAGTCCATTTGAACTATGGTGTGATTTACCTCTGCAATTTCTTTGTTGCTTTTTTGTTGAGATGTTCTATTTATTGATGATAGTAGGATATTGAATTCACTCATTACTATGATATCTGGATCTATCTGTCCCTTTATATCTAGTAGTTTTCTGTTTGTTTTATGAAATTGCAGCCACCAACATTCAATGCATATATATTTACAATCATTATCTCTTCTTCATAGGTTGTTCCCTTTATTAATATACAGTGTCTTTCTTTATCTCTTCTAATTTTGGCTTGACATTTGCTTTGATATAAGAATGGCTCTGTCCACTTTTTAAATTTTTTTTTTTTAGTTTGAACTTGCTTAGTGTATCAACTTCCACCCTTTCATTTTCAGTCTGTATTACTAACAGTGAGACGTGTGTCTTGCAGACAACACTCTGTTGGATCTTGTTTTTAAGCCAATCAGCTGGTTTACATCTTTTAATTGGAAAGTTAAGACCGTTTATATTTAGGGTTATGGAAAAGGGTTTGCTGATTCTTGTATTTTGTGTTGGGTGTTTTCTTGCTTGACTCACATATTGTTCTTTTATTTCTCTTATTCATATTGGAGGTTTGCTGGTTTACTGAGTTGGACATAATTGATTCTTTTGTGGTTTTTATTTGTTCATCTGTTCTCATGAAATTTGTTCTTTCTTGCACTCTTGTGATTGAGACTGCTTTTCTTTCTCCTGTGTGTGTGTAGGATTCCTTTACATACCTTTTACAATTATGGGTAGGTGGTCATGACTTTCTTTAGTTTGCACTTTTTTTTGGTGGTATTTGGGGGTTGAATCCAAGGCCTCACATACTTTGCAAGTGTTCTACTACTAGGCTGCACCTCCAGCCCCGTTTTTACTTTTTTCTTTTCTTTTCTTTTCTTTTTTTTCTTTTATTTCTTGCAGGATTGGGGGGGGTTGAACCCAGGGTCTCATGCTTGCATGCTCTGTAAGTGCTGAACAACAGAACTGCACCCCCAGCCCATTTTTTTACTTTTTGAGACAGGGTCTCACTGATATACGCAGACTGCCTCTGGTCTCAAACTTGGGATCTTCCTGCCTCTGCCTCCCCAGCCGCTGGGATTACAGGCGTGAGCCACCATGCCCAGCTGCCTGTTTTTACTTTCTATCTTGAGTCAGGGTCTCACTAAGTTATGCAGCCTGCCTCTGGTCTCGAACCTGCAATCCTCCTGCCTCTGCCTCCCGCACTGTTGGGATTACAGGTGTGAGCCACCCAGCTAGTTTGCACTTTTCTTAGCTTTTATTTCTTCATCTATTTTATTTTTGTGGCAATGGGGAGTTGAATCCAGGGCCTTGCATGCACTTTGCAATTGCTCTACCTAAGCAGTAACCACAGCCCCCATTTTTATGTTTTCATCTTAAGACAAGGTCCCACTAAGTTACACAGGCTGCCTCTGGCCTTGAATTTGTAATCATCCAGCCTCAGTCTCCTGAGGTGCTGGGATTGTAGATGTGCGTTACTGTGCTTGGCTGTTTCTTCGTCTATTTTAAATGATAACTTTGCTGGATATAATAGTCTTGGTTAGCAGTTATTTAATTTTAGGGCTTAAAATATGTTATTCCATGCTTTCCTGATTTTAGGGTTTTTGCTTAGAGGTCTGACATTATTCTGATGGGTTTACCTTTGTGAATTGTTTTTCTCTTTCAACTTTCAATATTGTTTCATTGTTCTGTAGTCTTAGCCTTTTAACTACAATGTGTCATGGAGAGACTCTTTTCTGTTCATGTCTATTGGCTTCTAAATGGTTCTTGTGGTTGGATACCCATTTCTTTCACCAGATTTTGGAAATTCTCCACTATAATTTCATTAAGTAGGTTATCTAAGCCTTTAGTTTTTATCTCAGCTTTTCTACCCCTTGGATTCTTATGTTTCAACTCTTGATCATGTCCCAGAATTCTTAGAAGTCATAGCCATGCTCCTTTATTTTTTCTTATTGATACCTGGATGTATTATATCCTTAACCTTATCTTCCATCTCTGTCTGATATTCTTCTGCTTAATCTAGTCTATTGGTGACACTGTCCATTGTACATTTATTTGATTTATTGAGCTCATTTACAACATTTGTTTGTTTGTTTCAAATTTTCTGCTTCCTTACTGAACTTCTCATCCATTTTGCTGATTTTGTTGTCTACATTAGTAACTTTCTTATCTATGTGCTGAACTGGTTTCCTTACCTCATTTATTTGCTTGTTTGTATCCTCTTTGAAGTCACTGACCATTTTTCAGGTACATTTTTTAATTCTTTGTCTGACATTGCAACCATTTCAATATCTTTAGATTTAGTAATTGAAGAATCATGGTCCTTTGGAGGAGATATATTGTCTTGCATTTTCATGTTTCTTGTGTTTCTGTTTTGTGATTTGCATAGTTGTTAGGATGCATATCTCTTCCATTGTTATTTGGGGATCTTCTTAATGAGCAGCTTTCTCTTGAAAACTCATTCCCTAGTACCATTCAGAGAACAAAACACAAATCACTGTGACAGCTACAATACCAGACCAAACCAGATGTAGAAATACACTTAAGATCAATTAAATCCACCTAATATACTAACAATGTCCAAGGAACACACAATGGAAACAATAAGGTTGAGTAAGCTATTAACTCAAAAATTATTTAGGGTAAAAGTAGAACTAATAATTGTCTCAAATAACAGAAGGGCTCATGGAAAGGGGAAAAAGAAAGAAGATGCAAAGTTAAGTAAAAGAGAGGAAAGGAGAAGAATATTAGGAAGAAGGAGAGAAAAGAACAAGAAATTAAAGATATTTGATTATACAATAAAGAAAAATGTGTAAATAAATTTAGATAAACCTAAAAGAGGAATAAAAATAACAAACCTAGGATATTTCTTTTTAAAAAATAAAGTATAAATAATGCTAAAATTATGGTAAATAGAGAAAAGCAAAATACAAGCAACAAAAGACAAAAAACTCTTAAAAATTGCATCATAAAAAAGAAAAAAGAATGGAAAAAAGGGAAAAGGATAAAAATGACAAAACTACTGGAGTTGCTTCTGTATTTTCTAATACTAGAGTCTGTCAGGTGGAGGTGGTGGTCAGTTGTAGTTGGAGTTTCTTATCCTTTCTACCATTTATATATGTTCTGAGTCTGGACCAGTCAATGGGGGATATCAGGCTGGGCTGCCCTCATACAGGGATTTCTGTTCTTTGTATACCTGGAGCCAATTCTGGCCAAATTTAGCTTTTCAGACTGCCAGCCAGGAAGATTTTCACATTTGTCAAAGACTCCCTAGTTTGTACCACCTGGTATGGTTAATATTCAAGCCAAGAGATATCTCCAGAGTGTGTTGAGGAGTAGGGGAAGAAAATGGCACTGAGATCTGTACTGGGTGACCTATCTCAGTACTTTCATGTTGTTCCCAACACTGAGCATTCTGACTGCAGGGAAGAGGGTGCAGAGATCAAATACTCTACTTTCCCTGAGCTTCAGAATTCTGAATTGCACAAGCAATAAACTGTGTGGCAGGTAATTGGCTCCTAAAGTGGAGACCCCTGCTGATCTTGGGCTCAGGGGTGTCAATCTGTGTGGTTCCTATCAGGAGATGGGGTTGGCTGTTATCCCCTGAGGGTTAGTGTACCATGCACCTAGCCCAAGTCTCCTGCTGCCTGAACTTCACAGTGTGAGTGTACCACCTTCCCATTCTCTACAATTCCCTGCTACAGCTGTGTCCAACCCTCAGATTTTGGCAGGTTGTTCGCACACTCCCTGACCATGGTTGTTTCTTGTTTTGAGGCCCCCAGAGTAGCTCAATCTCAGGCAATAGGTTCCCTCTCAAGATGGCACCTGTGTACACCCTTCTAATACATGGAGTGTAATGAAATGGCTCTCCTCTCCAATGCTGACCCTTCAGGCAAGAAAAGCCACTGTGTCATTAAATTCTCAGCTGCATCCAAGGGTGGCAAGAACTATAGGCTTGTCCTGTGGGGCTGCCAGTCTCTTTACCAGGATCATCTGGCTCACATTTTTTTTTTTTCGGTACTGGGGGTTGAACCCAGGGCCTCACACTTGCATGCTCTGCAAGTGCTGGACCACTGAACTGTACCCACAGTCCAATTTATTTATTTATTTATTTATTTATTTATTTATTTATCTATCTATCTATCTATCTATCTATCTATCTATCTATCTATCTATCTTTGAGACAGGGTCTCACTAAGTTACACAGACTGCCTGTGGTCTCAAACTTGTGATCCTCCTGCCTCCTCCTCCCGAGCTGCTGGAATTCCAGGCGTGCACCACCGCACCTGGCTTGGCTCACCTTTGAATTATGCTTCCATTTCCTTCCTTGCTGGACAGCTGCAGCTGGAGATATGACCTGCTCATTTTTTGTACTATGTAGCCATTCTGTTATCTGCACTCTGAAATTGACATGTCACCTCTTTTGTGATTTTTGTGCTCTTCCAGTCTTTCTTTGAAATAAGTCTATTTTTTCTTATCCTGACTCTTTTTTCTTTACCATGTCACACAGAGGTAGTTTCTAATCTGCCATTTTACCCCAGAACTGCCTATTTTCAGATACTTTAAAAAATTCTTCAGTAAGATAATTTCCTCATTCTGAACAGTATGTATTAAAGTGATGGTTTAAGCATATTCCAAAGTCATCTTTTAACTCATACATCAATAACATAAAAACCATATTGGCTACTAATGAGACAGTTTAATCATTTATTGTTTACTGGGAACATTTTTGTTTTTATTACACTTTCCATTACCTATCACTGCACTCATTTCTGAAAAGGAGCTATTTTAAATGAAAAAAATAATGAAATTAAAGGAACAATGGATCTGATTTTGCCAGTGCTCAGGAAGTAATTCATTCAATGCCAGGCTTATAGAATTCAGGCAAATATCATTAGGACTTCATGAATTTCAACTTTACTAATATGGAACTTTTTTGATATTTTTCATATACACTTGGATGACGCTTTATGTAAATGCAAATTCCCTCATTTGTTATATTGATGCATTGTTTATTTGCAGTTTTAGTCCACCTCCTCCAAAGAAAAGCAAAACTTGGTGAATATGCAGACTAAAATTTTTATTGAGAATTGGGCTTTATTTTCCCCAAGATCTAAGATGATAAAGATTAAATCCCTGTGATGAAATTTGCATCACATTTAAATAGTCATATTGAAATTTTGTCATGAACATTTTCACAGCTTGATTCAGTTTCTCATTCTATCCCAATTATAGAATCAAATAAAATAAAACTATTCCTATAGAATGAAGCCTATGAAAATGGCAAACCATCTATGAAAAGGAATGAAGAAATACTGATCTTCGGCTGTTTCTATGCTTTTATTTGTCACCTAATGTAGCAATTCTCTCTATCTCATTTTTAAAAACTAATTTGAGAAAGGAAAATCAAATTGCTATTTAAAATAATTGGTGAAAACAAAAGACTGTGTGAGAAGTAGGGAAAATCTCTAAACAGCAGCACAGTGCCTGCTGGACTTCCTAGTGAAGACGGCGTCTAAAATGACAAAGTAATATTGCCTCAGTAACATCATCAGAGTTCACATTAAAATACTGTCATCTCTGCTGGAACTCTAAAGCATCAAGTAGATTCAGGGACACGACTTAGAAAATTACATCCTTCCTTAATTGTAGGTCTCTCTGTAAACAAATAGAATCACAGTTTAGATTTATCTAAGAGGCACAAAGCAAATCATTACTCCTGTATCCACAAATGCCAATTGTTGAGGAGCACCAAGCATCTGAGAGGATGAGATTTGAGGGTTGAAGTGCTTTTAATAAACTTTTCCAAGCTTTGCTTTATTTAGTGTGCAACAGAGGGAGAAGGCTGGATAAGAGAGCTGTGATAGTGAATGAGGGAAGGAAAGAAAATGAAATGGACACATATCAGACAAGAAACCAATACTGTTTGGGTCACTTGTCACCCATTAACTAGCCCAAACTCCTCCAGTGAATTAATAGCAGCAGTTATAGATTTCTGGGAAGACAAACCAATGTACAGTATCTAAAGGAGTAGACCTCCTCCAATATGTTTCTGTCAGACCCTTGGATCTTGTAACACAAGTTTTTGGGGCCGAAATGATTCTTCCTACATGTATTTTTCTTAGGTGAATGCTAAACTGAGTATGTGTTCCTTGTGGAATTCTCTAAATATAATACATTTCAAAGCATTTGCTTCTAAAAATGAAATATACCTCACATAGATAAAACAGTGCTCAAAGAAAATATATGTCATAGCTAAACAAGGGAAAAATTATTTAAACAAAATATTCAAGTGGGTTCAAAAAAAAACTGTGAGGCCATTGTCACTTGTTTGTATCCCAGTGTTGTCAGGGAAAGCTACAGAATTTCACTTCCAAAGGATTGGGTTCCTTACAAATTTATTTGGAAGTCCAGTTAAATTTCCTTTTCTGTGTCCCATGTGGGGTTCATAACCTATGTGATACCTTTAATTAGATGTGAATACTCCAAGCATGCATCAAATTAGTAAAAATGTATGGATAATGAAAACACGAAAAATGATTACATTATAATAGCCATTTTATACTTATTTTTAAAATCTCTTTATGGAACATCTTTGGCTTATTGCTTTAGAAGGTCTTAATGTGATGATGAATATCTGTCATTCAGTTTTTCAAGACATCACTCATGTCCTTCATATGTCAGAATCATTAAAGAGGTGAAAAGACTGACTTTCAAGATTACATAAGAGAGAGAGAAAATGCAAGCTGGTATTTCCACCATCAGGTTGACCTTAGATCCTATATTTTGACATATGTCATTGAAGTATGATGTGAGTGAATTTATTTCAACTTATTCATCAGATTATGCAGGAGATGAGAGTTTATTCATATTTAAAAATAACTTCTTTAAAGACAATTTTGAGAAACAAATCAACCTGTGATTATGCAGCCTTGTCAAAATAATATTCAGCTGGGCACAGAGGCACATGCCTATAATCCCAGCAACTCAGGAGGTGGAGGCAAAAGGATCACAAGTTCGAGACCAGAGGCAGTATGTAATTTAGCAAGACCTTTTCTCAAAAAGTTTTAAAAAAGGGCTGGAGGTGCAGCTTAGTGGTACAGCACTTACAAAGCATGCAAGCATGAAGCTCTGGGTTCAATTCCCAGTACAGAAAGAAAAATTCCTTCCCATACTACTATATAAGAGCTATAGTCATGAATTGAATTCAAATTTGTTATAATTCTAACTTTTAAGTTATCTACCTAGCCTAAGTACATCAAAAAGTTTAATTTAAAAAGTACAATTAGAATAATTGCATTACCTTCTTGCTATCATTTAAGTATCCATACAAAAGGAAATGAGGTTTCAAGGATTAGTTTCTTGCATGCACTGTGCAACTTAGCTGATAGTTGTTGTAGTAAAAGCAATTTCTGTTAGTAATTGCTGGTTGTATTTTGCTCACACTTTTCTTTAAAGGAAGTTTGTTTTGATATGCTCACATTTTTTGCTCATTCAGAAAATCAGTTGAAAATTACTTGAGTAGAGAAAATTAATTTTTCCTCCCGTCTCATAAAAAAATCCCTCCCTACTTAGCAGCAATATTGTAGTCCTGTGAAATCTGATTGCTCAAACTTCACTAGTTGGTTTCGTTTCAGTAAGGTCTTACCACTGCAAATGGGGACTTATTTCAGTCTTTACTTTCAGTCCATCCTCAAGAAAGAAGACAAAAGGAAAAAGAAAAGAGAAAAGGAAAGAAAATGAAAGAATAGAGCAGAACGAATTAGGGTATGATAAATATTTGAACTGCCAATTTGTACATAGTTATTTTTGAAGATCAGAAGATAATCAGTAAGGCAAGATCTTCATTAGAATTCTCTGCTAGCCTATACAGTAATTGGGGAAGAAACAGAATAATCAAAGACCTATTTTAATGAAATATTTCAGATTGTTATTTGTGACATCACTAGAGTAATCATACAGGGATGGTGAGTTTTTTTCCAGGATGCAGAATGCTGGGAAAGAAACTGAATTTCTCTTGTGAGCTATTAGAGTACACCTATTTATAAAGGTCAATATTCAATACAAGACTTAGTTTCCTTCAGTGTATAGCCTCAGCATTGTAGTGGAAAATTGAAATAATAAAAAGTAGGTAATGTAGTTCATCATCACATGCAATATCACTGTATA